>JAJOOR010001454.1:0-51219 GCA_036250505.1 Solanum acaule | reverse complement strand
CCACACCCCCCCCCCCCCCCCTTCCCCAAAAAAAAAAGAAGAAGGTAAAATTTTGTATTTTAAAAAATATTTTTTATTTTTATGTTTTTACCCTACTCTACCCCACCCCGTACCAACCCCCTAAAAATAATGATTTAAATTTTTTGGTTTTAAAAATATTTTTTTATTTTTTTACCCCACTCTGACCTCCCTACTAGCCTCCTTCCCATCCCCCCACCCCCACCCACCCAAAAAAAATTTAAAAGTATGTTTTTTTGAAAAATATTTACAAACTTTAAGAATTTCAATTTTTTGGCCCCCTCCCCTCCACACATAAAAGAAATCTAAACTTTTATTATTTTTTGGTTAAAAAATAAATTTCTATTTGAAAGTTAGGTTTTGAGTCGTGTTTGGTTGAACTCCAGTTCAAAAGTTGTGGTGAAAATTCTTATTTGAAAGTCGAATCTTCGGTCTTGCATCAATTGTTGGTTGT
The DNA here is from genome assembly GCA_036250505.1 of Solanum acaule. Classification (NCBI taxonomy): domain Eukaryota; kingdom Viridiplantae; phylum Streptophyta; class Magnoliopsida; order Solanales; family Solanaceae; genus Solanum; species Solanum acaule. Next base: position 50,747 of record JAJOOR010001454.1, on the reverse strand, counting down.
CAGGGTCGGATCCCGATTGATAAGTATGGTCTCGATTCTAGAGTAAAAATTGAAACCTGTATTGATGAATCATGTCAAGTTCGGGTGTAGGGGTGGGTTAGATATTTAGTCTCAATTCGAATGTCGAGTCTCAGGTCGAAGGTCGGGGTCAAGTATTGAGTCAGATCTTAGGTCGAATTTGAAATCTGTCGTCAGGGTTGTGTAATAGTTCGTGTGTCAGGGTCATGTCCAAGAACCATTATCGTGGTTAATTTTTGGGTAATTTTTTTTTTCTACTCTGTAGTAAAAAAAAGATATTATTTGATGAAAAATGTTTTTTATTCACAAACTAAACGCTAAAAAATATTTTTCGGAAAATATTTTTTACTCACCAACCAAACATGAGAAAATAAGTCACAAATTCACTTATTTTCAAGGAAAACACTTTTCAAGAAAACATTACCTTCACAGCAAATACATCCTAAGTGTAGCTTTATATATATATATATATATATATATAGAAGATGAAAACAATAGAAATAGGGAGACAAGTGATGAGAGCTATTCTTATTATTCCAAGTCTTCAAGTGTAAGTGTATACAATATGAACCCTTATGGCTCTATTTATAGTGTAACATAGAGGTATACAAAAGGTTAGTCATAAACATGACATTAACATGAATATATTGGGGAGGTTATGGAAGTGAAAGGTTACAAGAGTAATGATTATAAAGGTGGAGGTTATGTTTATCTTCATAATGGAGGAAAGTAATGGAGTAACTTCTTGATGTAGTGGACATCCACAATATATTATTTTATAACACTCTCCCTTGGATGTCCATAGATAATATGCCTCGTTAAAACCTTACTGGGAAAAAACCTCGTGGGAAAAATCCTAGTGAAGGAAAAAGAGTACACATATCTTTTAATACGCTTTGAATGTTGCCTCGTTAAAAACCTTACCAGGAAAACCCAATTGGGATAAAACCATGGTTAAGGAAAAGAGTACAACACATATTTTTCTCCCCCTAATAAAAACTTTACTTGATATCTCGGAGATGATGCATTCCAATCTTATATCACAACTTCTCAAATATTGATGTTGTAACATCTCGCAATTTGAAATAACTAGAAAGAAGCTTATTATTGGAAATAGTCATTTTTGGAAAGAACGAAAAATCTGGAAAATTTGTTTAAGTTAGGAAAAGTTGAGTTTTGGTCAACTTCAAACAGCTATAACTCATAGCTCAGGATGATTTAGGTGTACTTCTAGATATGATTGGAAATATCTTGGAATGATCTTTCCAACGCCGCTAATTTTGCGCAATTCCGAGTTCGTATGAGTAAGTTATGCCCTTTGGAGGTTGGGCTGTTGGATTAAGGAAAGTCTAATCCGGATTTTGGAAGGGTAATTTAGCCTTTTCCTTACCTAATTATTCTAATTCGTTTTTAGGAGTTTAATTGGGGGTAACGTCAGATTTTACTCAGTTTTAGAAAAGTGAGTTCACACTAGGGCATGGAGAAAAGAGGAGAAAGGAGAAGAGGAAGCAAGATTCGTCAAGATCATCGAGTTTAGCGTGTGGAATTCGTCGGCGGTGATCCCTACAAGGTATGTGAGATCACATAGCATTGGGTTAGTTCACCCATGTGCCAACCATTATTCAATTCAGCGAATTTAAGCCCTTGAAAGTTTAGAAATTGAGTTCTAGATGAACATTGTTGAAAGTTTCGTTGAATTCCTATCGGTTGTGTTATTGAAGTTTCTTGATGATTTGATTCATGTTTCCGGGTGTAATTTCAATTCGAATCTATTGTATATTGAGGGTATTAATGATTCTAAGCGTTTGGGGAAAGAACCATTGAAGTTTAGAGGGTTTAGAGTACAAAAATAGAGAAGAAAAGTCGTCAAACACCTGGGGAAGGGGGTAGGGCGCCGCACCAACCAGCGCACCCCAAAGCAGTCCCTGAATGTGAGGATCTGGGCTGACGTGATAGCCAGAGCTCCCCAACTTGGTCCCTGAATCTCAAGGGCTGGCGCCCCACTCCTCTCAGAGCGCCAGGGACACCAGTTCTTCCCATTCTTCCCCATCTTTTCGTACTTGTTCCTTAGTAATGTACCTATGTTTTCTAGTTGATTCGAACACCCTAAGGTACATCTAAAAATCATGAAATCATCCATAAACATGAGATCATGAACCTTGAATCCATAATCCAATTCAAGGAAAGTGAGGATCAAAGTCAAGAGAAATTAAGAGTCAAGTCTAGAAGTTAAGAAGCAAGTCAAGCAAAGTCTTTTTAAAATTTTCAAAAGTCTTTAACAAATGTTTTAACCTTGTTTTAAGACTCAAGTTTCAAGTCATGCAAAGAGTAAAGAGTTGAGTTCAATTCTCAAAAAGCTATAAGGGAACTAAGTATTCCCAAAGAGTTTATAAATGTTTTCACATTTGAGAAAGAAAAGGGAGCATCGATTCCAAGAGAGTTTTTAAGCTTAGTTTTGAGTAATTATCTCAAACTAAAGAAAGAAGTTGTTTTAAAAACATATGAGCTAAGTATATTTTGGGAGTAGAGCACCGATATGGGGATGCGAGTTCATATTAACTTAAGTCTCCATAAACCATGTAGCCATCATGGGTAGTAAATGATCATACTTTTTAGATGACTCCTTAAGATGCTTTTAGCACAGACTAGTAGATCCACTTAGTGAGTTAGATTCTATACCCCTGACAAGGTATAGGACGGTCCTTGGCAGCGTGAGGTAAAATGTTGTATCATCACTATAGCTCTTAAGTGATGGTTGTCGGTTAGAGAATCTCCCACAAAAACTATATTACTTTATTATATGAGTAAAGTTGGGTTTGTTATTGCATTTTCTTTAACGAACTACGTTGCTTTTACTGTTTTACAAAGATTTTCATATATTGCATGTGTTTCATTGCTTTATTTTGAGTTAAGTATTCATGAGTTGAGAAGGGCCAAGGTAAGTGTTTCTTTCAGAATCTTTTCAAGCCTATGTATTGTTTAGCATTCCAACTTGCATACTCGTACATTCAATGTACTGATGCCAGTTGGCCTGCATCTTATTATGATGTAGACACAGGTAACCAAGATCAGCATCCAGTGCCTCGTTGATCAGGTTCAGCACTCAGAGTTAGTTGGTGAGCCTCCTTGCATTCCGGAGGACTCTTTTATCATTTGTTTTCTAGTATTTTAGTTGTTAGGATGATTGGGGGTCCTTTCCTGACATCCTCTTTGTTTTAGAGGCTTCATAGACAATTAGTAGTCAGTTGTCTTTACATTACTATTTCATATGTTAAGACTTGAGTTGCCATTTTGTCCAAGTTGAATGTTTGACCTCTGAACGTTCTAAGTTATCTTTATCGAACTAGTAAGTGCATTGAATCTTTGTATTTATGCTTTTAAGTCTTTCGCTAAGTAAGTAAGCCAGACTAAGGGTTCGCTTGGGACCAATAATGGTTCTCGAGTGCCAGCCACGTCCGGGGTGTAGGCTCAGGGTGTGACAAATGTTGGCATTGCTTAGTGAATAAGTTTACAAGATTATCACTTGAATGGGTCTTTGAATGTCTATTTCACCACTTTGTTGAAGATCATGTGTGAAAAATACTTTTGGTGAAATATACTTTGTCCGACCTCCTTTGATTGTATCCTCCTTTTAATTAAGCTATATATTATTTCCGTATATAGTGGTAAGAACATCCTTTGACAGAGGAAAATCACATATTTTCTGAATATGATAGATCATGATTCCAACCATACACACTTATGACTTACTTCATAGATCAATATTATTTCTGTATGATTTGAAAAAGTGATTATCAATGCTTGATTCTTTGAATGCCAAGATATTGTTGTGCCTCCTTATGTAAACAAATAGCTCATTAGCGATCGAACTTTATGCAGATCAAAATATTCTACATCTACATAATCAAATCATTTCTAACAAAGAGATTGATCATTTCAATTTTATACATTGCTCTTCTTTTCTTCTCAAAGAAAATCACACATCTTCTATGTGTTGAGTCACTTGCTTTGTTAGTTTCTTGGCATAACTTGAATGGTAAAATGACAATCCCCTCACATAACTTTATATATATATCAAATAATCTTCTAGCATTTGCATAACCAACAACAATCTGTAAGTGCATCAATTGCACTAATACATGACACTTTAAATCATTTTCATGAGGTTGAAAAGATTCTTTCTCTGTGTTGAGATTAAGCAATCTCAGAACCATTGGGTACTCAATGGAATTGTTTTAAGCCTTTTAAATCATTTAAGAATTTTCATATAACCTTCATCGTCTAGTTAGACATGATAATCAGTCGTTATACATATTCAAGTAATTCATCTATTGCCAGATTGAAAATAAGTCTCAATGCATCCACCACTGGAGAACATATCTCCATTTAATAATGTCAGGACTTCTGCGAGAACCCTTTATGCCCCGAGGCACAAGTAGTACTTTTTATCTTACGGTTATACTTTCGAACAATGATTCATTTGTACCCCATTGACATATATTTTGATGTATGAACTATAAGTTCAAAACCATCACTTTTCTAAGTGAAACAAAATATACTTGAATAGTGCATTTTATTTGGCCAATCATTTATCTGTCCACATTATATGAGATTCGAATTTAAGATCCTCGTAACCACTTATAGCATTGAGTGCTACTTCATATCAAAGATATCATCGACCGTCATTTGACTCGATTCCAATACGACATAACTTATTGAGATCTCTTTATTTTTCATCATTTTCAGGTACCTGAACCTTTGCCAAAGTTTTATGAAGTGTTATGTCATAGTGCTATTTCAAAGAACTTACCTCATTATCATAACCATTTTGATAATTGCTCCTCTCATTTCTCAAGGAGTTTTATGTTTGGTATCAATGGGTCTATCACGCTTTTGGCGTACTATAGACTCTGTCATTCAAGGACTATTTATTGGAGCATTTGCAGCTTAATTAAAATATCGGGTTAGCAAATACATCTGACAAATCATTTGCAACATTTTGCAAATGAATTATCTCTTGAACTTCAAGTTCACATTTTTTTAACGAGGATCTAGATAATTCACCTTGCACATAATTTTTAGCTGCTAAACATATCTCCCCCTAATGTTAGGAAATCTAACATTTACCCCCAACCTCATTTGGGGATCCATCTTTGTGCGTGGTGGAGCAATAAAATCATATGTGCACACATCAAATTTTTTAGATGAAAATTATTTGGTTCCTGACCTGAACCAATTGTGATGGGAGAACCTTGTTGGCTTGATGCATACATGTTAAATAAACTCATCTCATACCAAATTTTATTTGAAAGATTTGTTCTCATAATCAATGGTCTAGCTATAATTGGAGGCATACAATTTCTGCTAAACCAACCAACATTATCAACATAATTTTATAGTTTTGAACCGTGCTCTTAATTTAACAATTTGAGCAAACAACCTTACAAAAACCAATTTGTAAGTTGATACAAATGGACAGGTGACCATACCATAGATGCATCTATTAAATCATAATAGTAAGCGGTCCACATGGCAGGTGAACGGGCCCATATTCACCTTTTTATATGTTCCAAATAATTTCAGGGGATACAATCCCAACCTTAGCTGGTACAATGATTATTTTATCACGAGAAGAAGCAACACAAGAGAATTCTTGAGGAATCTTATATTTCTTCAAACATAAAAGTCACATGAATTCTCAATTTCTTTTGCATCACATTTGAATCGGAATGACCAACCGATTATGCGAACTGATATTTATTCTAGTAAGCTTCTAGTTTACTTTTGCATGTGATTCCATCATCATGCCCATATTTGTATACAACAAACAACAGGAAAAAATGGGTAATCTTATACGTAAATATTTATAACCCACTTTGGTTATAGTAATTTGAAGATATTAAATCTTCCCATAATTTATATTCTCAATAAAATAATTTTTTTCATTTCAATTCTTCCGAAACTTAAAAAGTTTCTTTTGAGACTTACTACAACCACAATATTATGAACAATTTCATTCCTCCGGATAGTAACAAATTAGTCCTTTCGGAACTCTCAATTAATTTTGTGTACTACCACAAATTTCACAATGCCATTCTTATGGTGACTATCTCCTTCAAGGAGAAAATTATTATTATTGTCATGGTTAAAATTATCACATGCAAGACTTATTTCTTGACAACCAATGACAAATTTGTGTTGCCACACAATAATATTTATTTTTGGTCATGGTCACAACCTTTATAGGAAAGAATTATTTCTTTCTTTTTTCCTTCAATAGTTCATAATTTAACATACCACAATATTTGTGTAGTACTTAAAGTATATGACTAAATGACCATTAATGTCAAAATATTTCTTTTCAATCTCTCAAACCTCCCGTAGAGGTGAGATGTGACGTTTATCTAACAGTACATGAACATTGTAAGCTTATTCACATTTTCTTTAAAAAATGGACCATAACCATTTGAACATGCTCCATAAGTTTTTATTAGAAACTCATTGTCATGCATTCACATTTATCAAATTTGTGTGACTTACTTCAACATCACTTTAAGAGGTCAAATGTACTACCACTTTGTATTCCTTTATTTTGATGGAGGATTTACAAAACTTTTCAAATTTGGGTTGCACCAACAATAATGTGCCCAATAACTTCTCATACCACTTTGATGGATAAATATTACCTTCACATTTGAAGGAGCATCTTAAGAAACAATGTGTCTAATAACCTTTCATACCACTTTAATGGACAAAATTACCTTCACATTTGAAGGACCATCTTAAGAACCCATAATGTTCTTCCTTTTAATAACCACAATGATGACCATTAACATTTTACCACACCCATATTCATATATTCAACCACTTGTCATTTTTCAGACATATTATGCACTGCTACCACATTCACATAAGAGAATGGAGCAAATTAATTGAGAAAATTTCATGACTTTCAGTCAAAAGTATAAACCTTATGTTAGTCATTATCATATCATCACTATAGTGCATTAGGACTTAAACCCAATGTCTTACCCATATAAAGACGCCTTTGGTCATAAATCAATGGGACTTGAACCCAACTTCTTATTATCATGGTGCACCGAGACTTTTACTCGATGTCTTACCCACTTGGTGCGGTGAAACTTGAATTCACCGTCTTACCCTCAACCAATGTTTTAATAAATCAAATGCATTACCAAAAAATAAATATTAAATACCATAAATATAATCTGAATTTGACTTAATATTGGATAAAAATGAACAAAACTAATTAATTAGAACAACATATTGGGACCAAATAAAAGTTCCAAGTAAAAATAAATTAAAACATTTTAATAGTCCCTCACAATATTGTTATGAAGATTATCATAATTTACTAACCATTTTAAAATAACCACAAAACAAGCTTTGTTAGTATAGATAATATATTAATAACTCAACAAGTAAATGTTTAGATAAAGAAAAATAAAGAGGTACAAAAGTAACCAATAATGATAATCCAATCAATATGTATATGCCACATAACTCAATAACTTATCTTTTAATAAAAAACAAGATCATAAAGAACAATTTCTTTACAATCTATTAACTTACAAAACTAATTTTACTTTTTAAATATATAAGTGATCAAATTAAAAGTATGCTCAAAGTAAAAGCAACTTGTTGGACTCATATGATTTTGAGATGGTAAGAAAACTAATGATGCATAATCAAAAGTAAAATATAAAATATATTATATAATAATTTACCTTGTTTCCTAGAGAATAATAAACACAAATATTTTTACCTTCTTTGTATTTACTTTGCTTCAATCCTTCAATAGTAGAACAATCGTGCTGATAACGTGTTGTAAAACTAAAGCAAAATAAAACAAGAAATATAGAAGATGAAAGCAATAGAAATAGGGAGACAAGAGATGAGAGCTTTTCTTATTATTTCAAGTCTTCAAGTGTTCACCAAATCTTCAAGTGTATACAATATGAACCCTTATGCCTCTATTTATAGTGTAACATAGAGGCATACAAAAGGTTAGTCATAAACATGACATTAACATGAATACAATGGGGAGGTTATGGAAGTGAAATGTTACAAGAATAATGGTTATAAAGGTGGAGGTTACGGAGGTTATGGTTATCTTCATAATAGAGGAAAGTAATGGAGTAACTTCTTGATGTAGTGGACATCCACAATATATATATATATATATATTATTATTTTTTTATTTTTTTTTATTTTTTATATCATAACAAAAAAGTTTTGTACTACCAATATTAAATTAATGTACTCAACTAAATAAGATAATAACTTTTTATAATTTAATTTTAATATATTTACATATAAATAATAATTATTAGTTAATTTCAAATTTTATTACTTTTTATAAAATTTAAGAGTGAGGTAAATGTTTTTATTAGAGTAAATATCTCAAAAGGCCACTCAAGTATGTGAAATTATTTGAAAAAATCACTCAACTTGGTTTTGTATCAAGAAAGTCACTCAACTTATGAATTTTCTTTTCTAAAGTCACTCAAGTTAAACTATTTTTCTAGAAAATAATTATAACAAAAAAATAAAAGAGATAATTGCACAAACCACCCTTCAAGTTTATTTTTGTGATACTTATTTCAATTGTAGTTTATAATATAATGCTTCTCTCTCTTATTCTTTTTAATAAATATTTTCTTAACCTAATTATTATTAACATAAAAAATTATGATTTAATTAAACTTCCCTTTATCATATATTTTTTAATCTAATTGATTTTATAACATCTCTTTATTCAATTTCTCAAAAGATCATTATGTAGGCATGTAGAGATAATGATTGTTTTTTTTTTTTTGAAAATTGATTCAATTTTCAATTTTCTACATGCTTAATTAAGATTTGAAACGTCAATCAAATACACCCACAAACATTTTCTTATGACAATTTGAAAAACCAATTCAAAATTATTTTTACTATGTCCTCACTGGAACATTGATACCCACTCGCGTGGGAGCAAAAGAACAATAAAATCATCCAGTTAAATTGCAAATATGGTACAAGAAATATAACTCAAGCAGAGAAGTATAAATTTTTTTTAGGTTATAATATTTTTTTTGAGAAATTAATTCAGTTTTCAATTTTCTACATGCATATTGCCTACATAATGATTTTTTTGTGAAATTGAATAAAAAGATGTTATAAAATCAATTAAAATAATATATGATAATTACTTTTTTCCCCTTATTTTACCTTCAACACTAATTACTTATTTCTCAAATTATTGCGCAAGAACTAAAACTATACATTGATTAATATGCATATTGTGGTTAAATACTCATTATTTATTAAAAGACATGCAAAATTTAAAATGGACAAGTAAAAATTAGAGGCATCTATATGGGCTAGGGTCGTTGGGCAGGCTAGGCCTAACCCGTGATTTGATAGGGTTGGACTAAGACTTTTGGAGCCCATTTAAGAAAATGGCTATTTAGCCCGACCTGAATAAGTGTTGATTTGTAAGATATAACACCCCGGAAATTTTTTGAGCTAAGACTTGAACCATCCTTCGTTGTGAGTAGGATTTTACCGAAGAATTGAAAATTTCTTAAGTGTTAAGGTCAACTTATGTAGCACCTTGAGTTCCAAGAAGAACGAAAGAGAGTATATTCAAGTCATTCCTAGGTTCCATTAAGTTTTGGGTCAACTTCAAACGACCATAGACTTCAGTACATGATGAGTTAGGTGGCCCATAAGATATCAAATGAAAGGTCTTTGAATTATCTTTCCAACGCCACCGAGTTCGCTAAGTTTCAAGGTCGGATGAGTAAGATATGGCCTTTTGAAGTCAAGCTATACAGTTAAGGAAAGTTACCCAAAAATAGTAAGGGGTATTTTGGTCTTTCCCTTACCCAATCAGATTTAATTCGTTTTTAGTAAGGTTTTAAGGGTATAATCCGATTAGGTTCCATTTTGTAATCCTAATATACACTCAGGGTTTTAGTTGAGAGTTCAAGAAGAGAAAAGAAGAGAAAGGAAGATAAAAGAGGAGAAAAGAGGAAAGGATCAAGGCATTCGTCGAGGTTCTTGAGTTTTGTTGCGGATTTTCGCCATGGGTTTGATCCCTAAGAGGTATGTAAGATTCCATAGTGGTGGGTTTGTTCACCCACACATCAATCATATTAATTTCAGCGAAATTTGTTCTAGAAAGTTGAAAGTTTGGTGTTCTTGAATTGTGTTCTTGAAATTGGCTTTCTTTCTTGAGTGTAGATGAGATTGATGAGTCCTTGAGGAAATCATGTCAATTTTAGAGTTATGTTTGATTATATTCTTGTGTACATGAAGTGGGTATCTGAATCTAAAGAGAAATTGAGAAAAAAATTGAATTTAGGCGAATTGGGGTTAGAAAACGAGGAAGAAAAAGTCAGACAGAAAACAGGTACCAGGTCCACGTCGCGGATGTAACATCTCGCAATTTGAAATATCTAGGAAGAAGCTAAGACCTGGAAATAGTCATTTTTGGAAATAATGAAAAATTTGGAAATTTGTTTAAGTTAGGAAATAGTGAGTTTTTGGTCAACTTCAAATGGACACAACTCCTAGCTCAGAATGATTTAGGTGTACTTCTACGTATGGTTGGAAAGCTCTTGGAGCAATCTTTCCAGCGCCGCCAAGAATACACAGATCCGAGTTTGTATGAATGAGATACTCTCATTGGAAGTTGGGCTGTTCAAATTAGAAAATATCCAATCCGGATTTTTGAAGGGTATTTCAGTCTTTTCCTTATCCAATTAATTAAATTCATTTTAGTGAATTAATTAAGGGTCTAAACTGAACTTGGTCAGTTTTACGCTTTTGGAAAAGATTTAGGGTTTTAAAGAAGAGGAGAAAAGAGGAGAAAGAGGAAAGTTTATCGTTCTTGAAGGATTAGCTTGTGGATTTCGAGAAGGGTTGATCCCTAAAGAGGTATGTAAGTCTTTCATAGCGTTACGTTCATTCACCCAAGTGCCCATCACGTTTATTTCAGCGAAGTTTGTTCTACCAAGTTAAAAGTTGATGTATCTTGAATGTTGTTCTTGAAATTGACCTTCGTTCATGAGTTAGGTTGAGATTGAGGAGTTCCTTGAGGTTAAAATGTTGTTTCCTTGAATTGTTTGAGTTAGATTCGTGTGTATACGTATTGGGTATTTGAATCTAAAGAGAACTTGAGAATAATAGTCGAAGTTTAGGGGAATTGGGGAAGGAAAACGAAGAAGGAAAAAGTCGGGCAAGGAACAGGTAGGATGCGGACCTATTCCTCAGATTTGACAAAAAATGTTTTCGTGGAGCGGAGTGGTCACGGACTGTTCTACCTCAAAAGTTATCTCACAACCAATTATTTTAATTCACCTCCGCATCGCGGAGTAGTTCCCCAGCAGTGATTTCTTCATCGTTTCTCATGCTTAACTATCTAAAATCAATCTTAAACATCATGAGATCTTTCCTATCACAAATCTCAATCCTTGAATCCATAATTAAATTCAAGGATCAGTTAAGATTCAAGTCAAGAGAAGTTAAGCGTCAAGTCAAGAGAAGTGCATAAAGTTTTCAAAAGTCTTTTACAAATGTTTTAACCTTGTTGTAAGGCTTGAGTTTTGAGTTCAGTAAAGAGTAAAGTTGAAGTTCATTTCTTCAAAAGTATATGGGGACTATGTATTCCCAGAGAGTTTAAAATGTTTTGACATTTAAACAAGAAAGGAAACCTCGATTTCCAAAGGGCCTTCGGGCTAGTTTTTAGAAAAGAGTAATCGCTTTCTAAATTAAGCAAGAGGGGAAACTTTGATTTCCATGATAGCCTTTGAGCTAAGATTTTGAGCACTAATCTCAAATCACAGAATAAGTATGTTTTAAACATAAAGAGATGGTATCAAATTTTGGGAGTAGTATTGAGCACCGATATGGGGGAGCGCTCAGAGAACTCTCAGCCTCCATAAACCATATAGCCATCATGGGTAGAAAAGGTTCATACTTTTTAGATGAACCCTTAGTGTTTTTTAGCATAGATTAGTGGATCCACTTAGTAGTTCAGGTTCTATACCCCTGGCAAGGTATAGGATGGCCCTGGCAGCGTGGGGCCAAGAAACACTATATCATCACTATAGCTCTTATGTGATGCTTATCGGTTAGAGAAATTCCCACAACAGTATTTTATACTTTTATATACATAAGAAATATTTGTATTTTCATATCCAAGCAAAGTTTATATTGTATTTTTGCATACATACAGAGTTATTATTGTATTTCTAAATACACAGAGTTGACATCATCTTTTAAACAACTTTTCTTTATGTTGCACTTGTTTTTAAATTGCTTTATATTGAAATGAGTTCAGTAAGTTGAGTTAAGTTATTCAAGAGTTGAGTAAAGCCAAGGTAAGTGTTTCTTTCAGATCCTTTTCAAGCTTAAGTTATGTTTAGCATTCCAACTCGCATACTTGTACATTCAATATACTGATGTCAGTTGGCCTACATCTTATTATGATGTAGGTGCAGGTAACTAGGATTAACATCCAGTGCATCGTTGATCCAATTGAGTTTCAAAGTTGTTGGTGAGCCTCCTTGCATTTCAGAGGATCCCCCTTTTTCATTACTTTATCATTTTAGCTCATTAGGATGTCATGGGCCTGTCCCGACATCCATCTCAGTTGTTTTAGAGGCTTCATAGATAGTCAGTTAGATGTTAGTTCATTCATCATCATTTTGTTATTGGTTTATGTTCAGATTTGAGTTGCCATTTTGGCTAAGTTAAATGTTTTTTTAAAAACACACTATGAGTTCAGTTTGAGACATGTTGCGTTATCTTGTATTTGGATTCTCTTTCTTATGTCTAAGCCTTCTGCTGAGTAAGTAAGCCAAGCCAAGGGTTCGCTTGGGGCCAGCAATGGTTCTCGTGTGCCGGCTACGTCCAGGGTCTAGGCTCGGGGAGGACATCCTAGTTCGTATGAGTGAGATATGCCCTTTGGAAGTTGGGTTGTTCAAATAAGGAAATGTCCAATTTGGATTTTTAAAGGGTGTTTTGGTCTTTTCCATGCCCTATTATTTTAATTCATTTTTGGTGAATTAATTAAGGGTCAAAACTGAATTGGTTCAGTTTAGGCAATTGGAGATTTACACTAGGGATTTTGGAGAAAGAACGCAAGTGGAGAAAGAGCAAAGTTTGTCGTTCTTGAAGGTTTAGCTTGTGAATTTCGACAAGGGTTGATCCCTAAAGAGGTATGTGAGTCTTTCATAGCGTTGGGTTCATTCACCTATGTGCCAATCACGTTTATTTCAGCGAAGTTTGTTCTAGCAAGTTGAAAGTTGATGAATCTTGAATGTTGCTCTTGAAATTGACCTTCGTTCTTGAGTTAGGTTGAGATTGAGGAGTTCCTTGAGGTTAAAATGTTGTTTCCTTGAGTTGTTTGAGTTAGATTCGTGTGTATATGTACTGGGTATCTGAATCTAAAGAGAACTTGAGAATAATAGTTGAAGTTAAGGCGAATTGGGGCAGGAAAATGAAGAAGGAAAAAGTCAGGAAAGGAACAGGTAGCAGGTCCGCATCCGGACCTATTCCTCAGATTTGACAAAAATTGTTTTCGTGGAGCAGAGTGGTCACGGACTGTTCTGCCTCAAAAGTTATTTCGCAACCAAATATTTTAATTCACATCCGCGTCGCGGAGTAGTTCCCTAGCAGTGATTTCTTGATCGTTTCTCATGATTAACTATCTAAAATCAATCTTAAACATCATGAGATCTTTCCTATCACAAATCTCAATCCTTAAATCCATAATTAAATTCTAGGATCAGTTAAGAGTTAAGTCAAGAGAAATGCATAAAGTTTTCAAAAGTATTTTACAAATGTTTTAACCTTGTTGTAAGGCTTGAGTTTTGAGTTTAGCAAAGAGTAAAGTTGAAGGTCATTTCTTCAAAAGTATATGGGGACTATGTATTCCTAGAGAGTTTAAAATGTTTTCACATTTAAACAAGAAAGGAAAGCTCAATTTCCAAAGGGCCTTCGGGCTAGTTTTCAGAAAAGAGTAATCGCTTTCTAAATCAAGCAAGAGGGAAAACTTTGATTTCTAAGATAGCCTTTGAGCTAATCTCAAATCACAGAAGAAGTGTGTTTTAAACATAAACAGATGGTATCATATTTTGGGAGTAGTATGGAGCACCGATATGGGGGAGCGTCCAGCGAAGCCCCAGCCCCCATAAACCATGTAGCCATCATGGGTAGAAAAGGGTCATACTTTTTAGCTGAACCCTTAGTGATTTTTAGCATAGACTAGTGGATCCACTTAGTAGTCCATGTTCTATACCCTCGGCAAGGTATAGGATGGCCCTTGAAGCGTGGGGCCAAGAAAGGTTGTATCATCACTATAGCTCTTAAGTGATGGTTGTCGGTTAGAAAAATTCCCACAACAATATTTTATATTTTTACATACCGGAGAAATATTTGTATTTTCATATACAGATAGAGTTCATATTGTATCTTTGCATACATACAAAGTTATTATTGTATTTCTAAATACACAGAGTTGACATCATGTTTTAAACAACTTTTCTTTATGTTGCACTTGTTTTTAAACTGCTTTATATTGAATTGAGTTCACTAAGTTGAGTTAAGTTATTTCGGAGTTGAGTAAAGCCAAGGTAAGTGTTTCTTTCAGATCCATTTTCAACCTTAAGCTATATTTAGCATTCCAACTCGCATACTCGTACATTCAATGTACTGATGCTAGTTGGCCTGCATCTTATTATGATGCAGACGCAGGTAACCAAGATCAGCATCCAGTGGATCATTGATCCAGTTGAGCTTCAGAGTTGTTGGTGAGCCTCCTTGCATTTCGAAAGATCCCCCTTTTTCTTTACTTTATCATTTTAGCTCATTAGGATGTCGTGGGCCTGTCCCGACATCCATCTCAATTCTTTTACAAGGCTTCATAGATAGTTAATCAGATGTTAGTTCATTCGTCATCATTTTGTTATTGGCTTATGTTCAGATTTGAGTTGCCATTTTGGCAAAGTTAAATGTTTTTTAAAAAAACATTATGAGTTCAGTTTGAGACATGTTGAGTTATTCTGTATTTGGATTCTCTTCCTTATGTCTAAGTCTTTCGCTGAGTAAGTAAGCCAGGCCAAGGGTTCGCTTGGGGCCAACAATGGTTCTCGAGTGCCGGCCACGTCCAAGGTGTAGGCTCGGGTCGTGACAGTGGACCTGTTCCTTAGAAGTGCATTTTTTCTCTCCGCATTACGGAGATATTGCGGACTCCACTGTTTCAAAAAATTATTTCAACCAAACATTATCATTCATCTCCGTGTCGCAGACTTGCTTTCCAGGCAATGTTTTTCAACCGTTTCTCATGATTTACTAGCTAAAACTCATTTAATCATTACGATATCCTTCTTATCACAAATCATAACCTTGAATTCATAATTCAAATTCAAGGTAGGGTTAAGAGTTAAGTCTTGAGAGTTCTTTCGAGCATATTTTAGAAAGTCCCTTTGAGTCTTTTTAAGGTGTCTTCAACAATTTCTATCAACTTGTTTCAAGACTCGAGCAAGTGAGTATGAGAATGAGGAGAAAGTATTCATGAGTCTGCTTTGTCATCACAAGATCCTTCATATCATCAACCATAACTCTTCAATTCATAGTTTGACTTCAAGAAAGAGCTAAGAGTAGAGTTCAAGAAAGTCTTTGAGTCCAATTGTGAATCCTTTGAGTTCAACTATCAATTTGAACTACGTTTTGAGGAAGTAAGTATGAGAATGAGAAGAGTTGTATACATGAGTTCCATATTGTTATTTAGACCATCGAGTTAAGTCGTTCATGCCCATAAATTCTGCATGAACTTCATAAATTGAGCATCTTTAAGAGGAGTAGTATCTTCAAGATCTAAGTTGTCACACCCCGAGCCTACACCTTAGATGTGGCCGGCACTCGAGAACCATTGTTGGCCCCAAGTGAACCCTTGGCCAGGCCTACTTACTCAGCAAAAGACTTTACTCAAGATAAATACTTTTAAAAAAAGTAAACTGAACTGCTCAAAATATAACTTAGAATGTACTATAATAACATTCACTGCCAAAGTGGCAACTCAAGTCTCAACTTAACTGAAAAGGAAAAGTAAAGACTCATGAACTAACATCACTAACTCTGTCTATGAAGCCATTAAACAACTAAAATGGATATCGGGACAAGACCCACGACATCCTAATGAACTAAAATACTGAAAACAATAAAAGGATCCTCCGAAAAGCTAGGAGGCTCACCAACTGACTCTGAATGCTCAACTGGATCGACGAGGCACTAGATCCTGATTACCTATGTCTGCATCATAATAAGATGCAGGCCAACTGGCATCAGTACATTGAATGTATGAGTATGCGAGTTGGAATGCTAAACATACCTTAAGCTTGAAAGGAACTAAAGAACTTACCTGGCTCAACTCAACTCAACTGATTTCAATATAAAGCAGTGTAAATAAATGTAGTATAAAGAAAAGCTTTAAAAAATGGCTTCAACTCTGTGTATTTAGAAATACAATAATAACTCTATATGTATGCAAATATATAATATGAACTATGTTTGTATATAAAAATACAAATATTTCTGATGTATATAAAAATACAAAGTACTGTTGTAGGAGTTTCTCTAACCGACAACCATCACTTAAGAGCTATCATGATGATACATCGTTTTGCCTCATGCTGCCAGGGCCGTCCTATACCTTGTCGGGGGTATATAACCTTAACTACAAAGTGGATCCACTAGTCTATGCAAAAAAGCACTAAAGGAATCATCTACAAAGTAAGACCCTTTTCTACCCATGATGGCTTCATGGTTTATGGGGGCTGTGAGTTGTCTGAACTCTCCCCTATATCGGTGCTCAATACTACTCCCAAAAAAGGATATTAGTTCTTATGTTTATAACATACTTCTTAGAATCATTTATACCCTCAAATAGCATCAGATTCTACTCAAAAACACAACTAAAACGTGAATCAATCTCAAGAAAACTCCAACAACACAACCCACAAGGATTCAAACGAACTTCATCAAGAATTCAAGGGATTTACTTTCAAATCAATATACTTTGCTGAAATTGAATCAAGTTGGGCGCGTGGGTGAACTAACCCAACACTATGTGATCTCATATACCTTGTAGGGATCACCCCCGACGAAATCCACAAGCTAAACTCGACGATTTTGACGAATGTTGCTTCTCTTCTCCTTCCTCCTCTTCTTTTCTCTTTTCTCCAAGCCCTAGCATATTTTGGTAAAAGCGTAAACTGATCTAATTCTGATTAAACCCTAACTTAATTACCAAAAATGAAATAAAATAATTGGGCAAGGAAAAGACCAAACTACCCTTTCAAAAACCGAATTGGACTTTCCTTATTCGAACAGCCCGACTTCCAAAGGGAATAACTCACTCATACAAACTCAGAATCACGCAAACTTAGCGGCGTTGGTAAGATCATTCCAAGAGCTTTCCTACCATATCTGGAAATACCTCTAACTAATCTTGATCTAGAAGTTATGGCCATTTGAAGTTGGCCAAAACTCAACTTATTCTAACTTAACAAAATTTCCAGATTTTCATTCTTTCCAAAAATGACTATTTCCAATATTAGCTTCTTCCTAGTTATTTCAAATTGCGAGATGTTACAATATCTCCCCCTTGGTAACATTCGTTATCGAATGAGATTACTCTTACTAGGCTAAAGGTGTAACATGCAATATTCAGTTCAAACACCCATAAGCAAATGCAAAACAACATGCCAACTCATAAATAAATACTAAGAAAAGATTAGTACCTTAATTCGGAACTTCTCCGGATTCGAAGAGATGTGGATATCTCTTCTTCATATCCTACTTAGCTTCCCAAGTAGCTTATTCAACAAATTGGTTCCTCCAATGGACTTTGAATGATGCTACCTCTTTTGTTCTCAACTTGTGAACTTGGCGATCTAGAATCTGTACAGGAATCTCCTCATAAGATAAGCTATCCTTAATTCCAATATCTTCAGTTGGTATGATCAATGAAGGATCGTCCATGCACTTCTTCAACATGGAGACGTGAAATGCCGGATGAACCGCTGCTAACTCTTAGGGTAGCTCCAACTCATAAGCTACATTGCCAATCCTCTTGGATATTCGATAAGGTCCAATATACCGAGGACTAAGTTTTCCCTTCTTACCAAACCTCATAACACCCTTCATGGGTGAAAATTTTAGATATATACAATCATCTACTTCAAACTCTAGCTCCCTTCTCCTAACATCAGTGTAGGATTTCTAATGACTCTAGACAGTTTTGAACCTTTCTTGAATCACTTTCACTTTCTCCATAGCTTGATGAACTAAGTTTGGTCCTATCACCCCAACTTCACCAACTTCAAACCATCCAATAGGAGATCTGCACCTTCTCCCATAAAGAGCCTCATATGGATCCATTAGGATACTAGCGTGGTAACTATAGTTGTAAGCAACTCAATGAGAGGTAAGTGATTATCCCAATTACCCTTGAAATCAATCACACAATCTACCTTGATACCTCAAAACACCATCTCCCCCTTGTTCAAAAGCCATCACTTTTTGCTTATGAACATTTGCCTTCAATTCAAGCAAAATTGGATCTTGGTCTTGCTTTTCTTTCACTTCTGACACTAATGAAGATTCATCCCCATTCATCACCACTATTCCTCCTTATGTGGAATCCATTAGTCGAAGTCCTAAGCATGCAAATCTATGCACCTCTTTTGCTAACTCTTTATTATCTTCCTCAAAATGGGCGGTACTACCCATAGACAGCCTGCTCAAGGTGTCAGCAACAACGTTAGCCTTACCTGGGTGATAAAAATACTTATGGCATAATCTTTGAGTAACTCTAACCAGCTTCTATGTCTGAGATTAAGTTCTTTCTGAGTAAACACATACTGAAGGCTCTTGCGATCGGTGAACACATCTACATGCACACCATACAAATAATGACACCATATCTTCAAAGCAAATACTACGGCAGCCAACTCTAAGTCATGGGTTGGGTAATTCTTCTCATTAAATTTCAACTGTCTAGAGGCATAAGTTATAACCTTGCCATTCTGCATTAATATGCAACCCAAACCAACTTTAGATGCATCACAATAGACAACAAAGCCTTGTGTACCTTCTGGTAATGTCAAAACTAGGCAGTAGTAAACTTCTTTTTCAATTCCTGAAAGCTTTTCTCACAAGCTTCAGACCATTAAAACTTCACTGTTTTCTAAGTTAACTTCGTCAAAGGAGACGAAATAGATGAGAACCCCTATACGAACCTTCTATAATAGCCAGCTAAACCCAAGAAACTCCTAATATCAATTGGAGATGTGGGTCTAGGCTAATTCTGCACTGCCTCAATTTTCTGAGTATTAACTTTAATTCTCTCTCCAGACACAATGTGGCCTAAGAATGCCACCGACTCAAGCCAAAACTCACACTTAGAGAACTCGGCATATAACTCTCGATCTTTTAGAGTTTGGAGAACTATTCTGAGATGACTAGCTTGATATTCTTCATTCCTTGAATAGATTAGTATGTCATCAATGAAGACGATAACAAACATATCTAAATAAGTTTTGAATAATCTATTCATAAGGTCCATGAATGCTGCAGGCGCATTGGTCAAACCAAAGGACATGACCAAAAATTCATAATGACTATAACGGGTCTTGAATGTTGTCTTTGGAATATCACATTCCCTTACTTTCAACTGATGGTAGCCTAATCTGAGGTCTATCTTACTAAAACTAGTAACACCCTGAAGCTGATCGAAAAAATCATCAATCCTTGGGAGAGGATATTATTCTTGATGGTAACCTTGTTCAACTGACGGTAATCTATACACATCCAAAGGGAACCATCTTTCTTTCTCACAAATGGGACTGAAGCACCCCAAGGTGAGATACTTGGTCGAATAAAGCCCTTATCAATGAGATCTTTCAACTCTGCTGGTGCCATTTTATATGGCAGAATAGATATAGGGCGAGTATCTGAAAAAATGTCTATATCGAAGTCTATTTCTCTCTCAGGAGAGACTACGGGAAGATCATCAGGAAAGACTTCTGGAAACTCTCTTATTATTGAAACTGACTGAATATGAGGTATTTTAACACTAGAGTCATTAACTCAGACTAAGTGATAGACACACCCCTTGCGAACTAACTTTCTTGCCTTAAGGTATGAAATAAAACAACCCTTAGGCACTGCTGAACTACTCTTCAACTCTATAACTGGTTCACTAGAAACTGGAACTTGACTACTCGAGTTCTACAATCTATTGATGCATAACAGACATGAAGCTAGTCTATACCTAGAATGACATCAAAATCTACTATATCCCACTCAACTAAGTCAGGCATGGTACTCTTGTGATTGATGGAAATGGGACAATCACGATAGACTTTTTCTGCTAGAATAGAATCACCATTAGGTATAGAAACACTGAAGGCTCAAGAAGAACATCAAAATTAAAGACTTGGATCATACAAGTGACAACATCTGGCAAATCCTCTTGCTCTCGACGATTAGCAATAGGATAAAGACGGTTTCCTTCTTCGCCTACCCTTGAAGTAGCTCATCTAGATCCAGCTCTATCTTGTGGAGCAACTGAAGAAGATTGGGCTTTATTGCCCCCATTACCATTACTCTGTCTGCCCTTAGGACAGTCTCTCATAAAATGACCGTTCTAGAAACACTTGAAAGCAACTAATGGAGCCATCATGACATACCCCTAAGTGGCTCCTACCATACTTAGCACATGCAGGAGTCTTAGTACCACCTTGTGCCTTACTACCTTGCGAAAGCACAGGTCTAGCTCTGAAGTTCTGAGAATTTTGACTATTGTACTCACATTTGTTCCTTGGTGCAGGTGCATTAGCAGATGATAGAGCAGGTTATTTCTGCTTATGTTGGAAAGAAGACCGGTTCGCATTACTCTTTAGCTACCCGGATTCATTCACTGATGTCTTATCTCTTTTGTTCTTAAACTCTTCTCTATCCTTCAACTTGTCCTCCTCAAATCGTTGCACATGAATCATTAGCCTTGCTATGCCCATGTAACCTATCAGCATGACTGCCTTACTTTGCTTACTTAGACAGACGAGTCAATCCAACAAAAAACAAACTCACCCTGCTTCTCATGTTAGCAACCATCTTTTGCTTCTCTTAGCTCACGAGGAAAGAAATGCCTCATGAAGGCACTCTCGACCATAGGCCAGCTCAAAATTGATTACGCGTAAGCACGAGTTAGAAAGAAACTTTTTAGAGATAAAATTCTAATGCACGAAATGAGTGTGAAAGACGTGAGATAATTTCCTGAATATTGCAACCTCCTAATTATAGATGTGGCGCGCTTCACATAGATAACTAGGACTCTACAGATACGACATCATAGACTCTCTAGGACTCTTGAACTCTGTGCTCTGATACCAAGTTTGTCATGCCCCGAGCCTACACCCTAGACGTTGCTGGTACTCGAGAACCATTGTTGGCCCTAAGCGAACCCTTGGCCTAGCTTTCTTACTCAGCGGAAGAATTTACTCAAGATAAATACTTTTAAAACAAGTCAACTGAACTGCTCAAAATATAACATAGAATGTATTATAATAACATTCACTACCGAAGTGGCAACTCAAGTCTGAACATAACTGAAAAGGAAAAGTAAAGACTCATGAACTAACATCACTAACTCTGTCTATGAAGCCTCTAAACAAAGGAGATGGACATCGGGACAAGACCCACGACATCCTAATGAACTAAAATACTTAAAACAATAAAATGATTCTCCGAAAAGATAGGAGGCTCACCAACTAACTTTGAGTGCTCAACTGTATTGACGAGGCGCTGGATGCTGATCCTGAATACTTGCGTTTGTATCATAATAAGATGCTGGACAACTGGCATCAGTACATTGAATGTACGAGTATGCGAGTTGGATTGCTAAACATAACTTAAGCTTGAAAGGAACTAAAGAACTTACCTGGCTCAACTCAACTCAACTCAATTGAACTGATTTCAATATAAAGCAGTGTAAATAAATACAGTATAAAGAAAAGCTTTAAAACATGGTTTCAATTCTGTGTATTTAGAAATACAATAATAACTCTTTATGCATGCAAAGATACAATATGAACTCTATTTGTATATGAAAATACAAATATTTCTTATGTATATAAAATACAAAGTACTGTTGTGGAGTTTCTCTAACCGACAACCATCACTTAAGAGCTATTGTGATGATACGTCGTTTTGTCTCATGCTGCCAGGGCCATCCTATACCTTGCCGGGGGTATAGAAACTGAACTACTAAGTGGATCTACTAGTCTATGCTAAAATGCACTAAAGTAATCATCTTAAAAGTATGACCCTTTTCTACCCATGATGGCTACATGGTTTATGGGGGCTGTGAGTTGTCTAAAATCTCCCATATATCAATGCTCAATACTACTCCCAAAAAATGATATTAGCTCTTATGTTTATAACATACTTCTTTTTGTGATTTGAGATAGTGCTCAAAAACTTAGCTCAAAGGTTATCTTGGAAATCAAAGTTTCCTCTCTTGCTTCATTTAGAAAGCGATTACTCTTTTCTGAAAACTAGCCCGAAGGCTCTTTGGAAATCGAGGTTTCCTTTCTTGTTTAAATGTGAAAACATTTTAAACCCTTTGGGAATACATAGTCCCCATTTACTTTTGAAGAAATGAACTTCCAACTTTACTCTTTAATTTTTACTCAACTTGAACTTTAAGTCTTAAAACAAAGTTAAAACATTTGGAGAAGACTTTTTGAAAACTTTAACGAACTTCTCTTGACTTGCTTCTTAACTTCTAACTTGACTCTTAATTTCTCTTGACTTGACTCTTAACTTTCCTTGAATTGAATTATGGATTCAAGGATTATGACTTTGTGATAAGAAAGATCTCATGATGTTTAGGAATGATTTTAGATAGCGAAACATGAGAAAAGATCAAGAAATCACTGTCTGAGGGTGGGTCCGTGACGCGGAGAAATATTTAGATTTTTGGTTTGAAAATGACTTTTGAGGCAGAACGGTCTGTGACCGCTCCGTGACGCGAAACATTTTTTCCCAAATTTAAGAAGGAGGTCCGCGATGCGGAGGCACAGCCCAGATTTACCCGACAAAATTTCTTCTTCGTTTTCTAGCTCTAAACCCTCTAAACTCCATTGGATCTTTCCCCAAACACATAGAATCATTTATACCCTCAAATAACATCAGATTCTACTTGAAAACACAACTATAAATGTGAATCAATCTAAAAAAAACTCCAACAACACAACCCACAAGGATTCAAACGAACTTCATCAAGAATTCAATGGATTTACTTTCAAATCAATATACTTTGCTGAAATTGAATCAAGTTAGGCGTGTGGGTGAACTAATTCAATGCTATGTGATCTCACATACCTTGTAGGGATCACCCCTGACGAAATCCACAAGCTAAACTCGACGATCTTGACGAATCTTGCTTCTTTCTCCTTTTTCCTCTTCTTTTCTCTTCTCTCCAAGCCCTAGCGTATTTTGGTAAAAGCGTAAACTAATCTAATTTTGATTAGACCCTAACTTAATTACCCAAAATGAAATAAAATAGCTGGGCAAGGAAAAGACCAAACTACCCTTTCAAAATCCGAATTGGACTTCATTTTTCCAACAGCCCAACTTCCAAAGGGCATAACTCACTCATACAAACTCGGAATCGCGCAAACTCAACGATGTTGGAAAGATCATTCCAGGAGATTTCCTAACATATCTGGAAGTACCTCTAACTCATCCTGAGCTAGAAGTTATGGCCATTTGAAGTTGGCCAAAACTTAACTTATTCTAACTTAAGAAAATTTCCAGATATTCATTATTTCATGACTATTTCCAATTATTAACTTCTTCTTAGTTATTTCGAATTGCGACATGTTACATAAGTCTTGATTAATGAGTTCCTAACCCTTTTGAGATTATAATCCTAACCATGGGGCTATTATAGGTTACCTGTGAAGTCCTTGAGTTGAGTTATTCATGCTCATAATTTCACATGAACCCTATGAGTCAAACATTCTTGAGATGAAGTAGTATTATGAAGACCTTGAGTTGAGAGTGTTCATGCCCATAATTCCGCATGAACGCTCTGAGTGAGTATTCTTGTAATGACTCAATTGGTCGTTTTGAGTACTAGAGATTTTTATTGCATAAAAGATTCTTTTGATAGATTCTAAATGAGTGTTTTGGACTATTCGTAAATATAATACTAAATTAGTGGGGTAGTTTTAATAATTAATTTAGTTTGTGGTTAAAAAATTAACACTAAAATTAGTAGTGAGCAATTCTTACCTCTTTTATAATTAGTCATATAATAATAATTAGGGTTAATAATTAATCTGCAGAAGAAAGGAAAACCAAAAGAGTGGCACGATCATAGAGCAAGATTGGAAAGACGGCTTCAGGTAACTCTTTCACCGAAATTTTTCCAGCATTCTAATTGTATATTATTGGTTAATTATCGTTAGTGGGTCTGTATGATGAATTGTGGTAAAAGATTAAAGGATTGAAAGGTGCAAATAAAACAAATAATGTTTGATATATATATATATATGTGTGTATATATATGTATATATATATATATGTATATATATGTACATACATAATATTACTCCGTCTCTAGTGAGGAGACAACTTCCGTTGTTATGTAATAAGAAGTCTAGACCTAAAACAAAGTCTACTCTAATATTTAAGTCAAGATTTTGTTCTAACCTTTCTAATATCTTCTTATGTTTATTTTGAGTTATTTCTATTGCTTCTAGTAATCTTACTATATTCCTTTCTTTTTCTTGTGTTTTTTCACTAAAGTTTATTATAAGATCTATTATAGTATTATATTGCTTATCTTCTGAATGTAAAAGGTGTCCTCCTTGGCTGAAATTGCACCTTATTACTGAATTTTCTTTAATATTCTGTATTTCTTTTCAGGGTAAATTCTTAAGTCTAAGTAGTCTAATTGTTTTAATGGATCTATACTTGCTATCTTATCCTAACGGGATATCTATTTTACTAATACTCTTCCTCTGAAATTTTATTCTATTATTTGCAGATTGAATATCACTATCGATGCTATATAATTCCCACCTTAGAGCGCTTAGTAATTCTGGGTTGACTAATGTTGGTCTATTTACTGAGTATAGGCCTCCGTGATTACAAAGTCTATCTGCTAAGTCTCTTGTTTCTAACACTTTTAAATATAAACTTAATGCCTGTTTTAATTATATCCACTCTGATTTTATTTGTATTTCTCTATATAAATACCAATATCTTAGTCGTAGTTGGTTAGCAAAACGGTGTTTTTTCATATATTATCTTTGTCTAGATTTTAACTGTGTAATGAATTTATATTCTAGTCTAGATATTATTTCTATTAAATAATCTAACCTTATATTGTCTTCTTTAGTAATATTTAGTCTCTTATATTCTAGGTATAAGCTATCTAATTTTCTTTTTGTTTCTAAATGTATCTGAGTACTGCGAAAAAGTCTTCTCATTAAACAGTAATTTCCCAAAAACTTCTCGCTCTAATACCAAAAATATACTAGAAATATAATAATTTCAAATTACTAGAAATATAAGCAAAATTTCAAATTGTGGCGGAATAACAGAAATGGATCATATATCAGAAATAGCGGAAATTCAAATTTTTGTAAATCCTACTTAGTACTCCTTCTCACTCGATGTCCTATCATGTTTATCTCAGAGTCGAACTTGTTTTTCCCTTTTTTTTTTTAGTTAACTACCCCGTTCATCTCTTTCTTTTAACCTATATTCTTAATAACTTCTTCTTTAACCCCACCCCGGAGATGGCCAACAAGACATCCTTTGATTTTTGTGGACTTTTTAAAGGCCTTTGAAACATCCTAGGAATTTACAGGTTAATCCATCGTTGTTATTACGAAGTTAAAAGCCTAACCATATACTAAGGGTAGTTTTTAACATAATACAAACATATTTACAAACTTCAATACATAACTTTAAAACAAACATATATTTTTAGGGAAAATACAGGAAACATAAGAGACTTACATGATTTAGACGGAGAGAGGTTTCCCTTTCGGGAACCCTGACTGACTCTTACACACTTAAAAACAAACTTTTTTCACACTTGATGTTACAAGAGGATTTTTAGAGGTCTTTGGTTTGGGTAATGGAGAGGATTTTCTGAGACATTGAGAAGGGGAATATGTTGTGGTGTTGTGTGTTCTCTTTCTTTTTCCTCTTTAGTGTGGAGTAGTGTCTTTTTATAGAGGTAGAGAGAGACTTAGTACAAAACGTGGAAAAATACTAGTGGCCAAACGTGGCAGACGCACTAAGATAGTGGAATAAAAAGTAGTGGCCTAAACTTGGCCGACGCTTTAAACGATAAGATCAAATAATCCATGTCAGGTACACATTTGGGCCCATCGTCACATGAATTATTTTCACTTATTGACACAAAATATGACGCGTGGTTATCATTTTTTTCCTCTTTGGAGGATAGTGATAAAGTAAGCACTCACACGACAAATGTGGGCATACCCACATGGCACACCTTATTCCTACTTTAGTTTATTTGTTTTTTCTTGTTCTTCTTCTTTCTTCTGTTGGTCTTCAGGTATCAAGGTTGTGTAGAGCTATGAAATCAAAACTCATTCCTGAATCATCATCTTCATTAGGATCTTGAGCATCTTGATAATATGAATGTTCTCCATAGTCTTCTTCTCCAGAACTTATGGATCTAGTTATATTATTATCCGTCGTTTCCCTCCTTGAGCTTGTATTAGTTCTGTATCGTTCTGTATCTGGTACCAGTCTATCTCCATTTGGGTCTGGATTCTGTGTAGTAATTACATGTTTATCCTGTCCTTGTTGTAAAAACTTTTCTAAGGTCTTTTTTATTATGCTCTCTATTTTATCATTTTTTTCTTTTTATGGAGCATAGTTTTTTTTGTTATTGTTTCTACCTGAGTAAATGATCTGGGTAACCTTCTTCTTGATGAAGAACCTTCATCTTCACTTTTTGGCAAAGTGACAGCCATAAACGGGTTTGAGGTGTCTTTACCAGCTACCGTTTGAACCGGACTAGCTGTATCTTTATTATCCGATATAGTGGATCTTTTTGCATTCGTTGGGGAATGCACACCCTGCTCATCCATTTTTTCTAGAGATGGAAAACTCGGTTCTGAAGTCTGTGTACTGGTGTGAATCTTCTGAATGGAGTCTTTGCCTTTGAATGATTTTACCTGTTCCATTAGTTTAGCATTTTCTTGGAGTAAAGCTTCCACCTTTGCATTTAATCTTTTGAAGGCCTCAGTCATTGAAGAACAATGGTCACAAAAGATTATTTTGTCTGTCTTTTTGGATATTGTATTGTGGGGTCTTTTGTGGATTTTGTCTGAGGGCTGGAGAAATATAGTAATTTGGACCAAGTATCCTCTTGCATAATCTAATGCTTCAGTGAAATCATTAAAACCTTTAAAAAGAGGAGTTTTAACTCCGTTTATAGAGTCTAGTACTTCTATCCAAGTTTGAAAAATACCATTAGTCTTACCATGTATTACCACATAATATTTAAATTTGTTCTCTCTACTTTTGTCTGTAAAGTATTGACATAAAGCATTTAATGAGGCTATAAAATATTTATTATCTTTCTTATTATATGCCATCCATAAATTGTCTGCTAAACATTTCTGAGGTTTGTCTAACACACACTCTGGAAGTTCTCTAAAAGATAAATTTGAATTTGGGTAACATATTAAATTATGCTTACCGAAGTACATACGGTCCATCATCTCTATTGATGGTGTCTGAGGTCTAAACTTTATATTACCTAATAGAGTCTGAGCGTATGTGTCTGATGCTGAGGCTACTCCTTTGCCTTTGTCTATTGAACCGGTTGGTCTCATGCTGAAAACAAATGTATAGTTAAGTTATTTGAATATTTAGTCTACTTAACTGATCTGCTAGACTGTTATCTTTTCCTTTTATATATTCAAAGATAACATTTGGATAAATAGATATAGTATCCATAAAATTTAGCCATCGTCTCTTGCTACTAGCCTTTTGATTTATCGTTTGATGAAATTTAACTATGGCTTCACAGTCAGTCCGTACTAATATTTCATTTTTATTTAAAACATATAACTTAAAACTATTAAGACCATATATTATTGCTAAAACTTCGGCATATACACTGCTCATATTTCCTTTCTCTTTATATTTTCCACTTTGATAAGCACAAATCTTTTCTTCTGTTTTATCACTATATTTATTTGGTCTAGCTTTTAACACAGCTCCCCATCCTTGGAAACTACCATCTGTTTCAATTATTAAATAATCTGTTTCTAGTGGTATGCTTAATTCGAGAATATTTTTAACTTTTTCCTTGATTAATTTTACTAATTTTATGTCTTCCGTGTTGAAATGTTTTTGCCCTTTACTACCTGTTTTTGAGTATAATGGTCCTGCTAATCTTCCTAAGTCTTTAATAAAGTTTCTAGCATAATTTACTAATCCTAGAAATTTTTGTAATCTGGTAATTTATATGCATCTGTTCTGGTGTTATCATTAAGTCTTTTGTAATTAATTACCATTCTTGCTTTACCTCGCACTATCTCACTATGGTTTCTTACCATGAATGTTGCTGACCTATGTTTTGATGTAGATCTTCTTATTACTCCCAAATTTAGTAATTCTTTTATCTGTATACCAAAATCCTCTAAGTCTTGATTGGTTGCTTCAATAGCAGTTATTTTTATTATGTGTTCAGGGTTTATGATATCTAATTTACATACTACCTTATTATTTTCCCAATATTTTAAAGGTTTTTGTCCTATTATTTCCATTTCGTCTAATATCTTTACTATATTGTCTAAATCTTTAGGACTTCTAATTGTACCTATCCTATCAATTCCTATTTGAAAATTATAGAAAGCACTTTCTATTTCTATTAAGGTATAATCTTTTTCTCTTATATCATATTCTTCTTCTTCCTCGTATTGTTCTTTATGTCCTAAGTCTTTACAACATTGACTTTTATTTTTGCAGTCTTTACAACATGTCTGTAAACTATCAGTTTCAGAAGTGCTTGGAGATTTACCAACTTGTCTTCCCTTTGTTTCAAATTTAATAGTTTGTATTGGTGTATAAGTCAGGTGTTTGAAGAATATTACCCCATCTCTTGTAATTAATGTTCCTCCATTATTTTGTATCATAAATTTTAATCCTAATACAAAATCTACATTTATGTTAAGATCTCTTACCCATATCCTATCAAGTGTGTACATTGGTTTATAAAATTCATTACATGTATTGATAAAACTTACCTGAGTTTTTCCTATATAATGTTGGTAGGTATTATACGTTCCATCCATTTGCATTGCTGCAATTAGCTTGTCTAAGGTTCTTATTAATCTTTGTGGTAAAATCTTTTTGTTTATTATACTACCTGTACATCCTGTGTCTACCAATGCTAAGGTTTCTAATTCAATATCTTGTATTCTGAGTCTAGTTAGTACTTTAACAGTAGTGAATTTTCTACTATACCCATACTTCCTGTCTTACATCCTTTACATTTAAAAGTTGTATCATTATTGTTATTATATCTTCTTTCAGCTTCTTGTAAGGCTTCATCTACTTCATATCCTTCTTGTATTATTTCTACATTCATAAGCTCTTTTTATTCTTCTAATTCTAACTCTTCTTCTAAGTTGACATAAAATTAGTAAAATTAATCAAGGAAAAAGTTAAAAATATTCTCGAATTAAGCATACCACTAGAAACAGATTATTTAATAATTGAAACAGATGGTAGTTTCCAAGGATGGGGAGCTGTGTTAAAAGCTAGACCAAATAAATATAGTGATAAAACAGAAGAAAAGATTTGTGCTTATCAAAGTGGAAAATATAAAGAGAAAGGAAATATGAGCCGTATAGATGCCGAAGTTTTAGCAATAATATATGGTCTTAATAGTTTTAAGTTATATGTTTTAAATAAAAATGAAATATTAGTACGGACTGACTGTGAAGCCATAGTTAAATTTCACCAAAAGATAAATCAAAAGGCTAGTAGCAAGAGACGATGACTAAATTTTATGGATACTATATCTATTTATCCAAATGTTATCTTTGAATATATAAAAGGAAAAGATAACAGTCTAGCAGATCAGTTAAGTAGACTAAATATCAAAATAACTTAACTATACATTTGTTTTCAGCATGAGACCAACCGGTTCAATAGACAAAGGCAAAGGAGTAGCCTCAGCATCAGACACATACGCTCAGACTCTATTAGGTAATATAAAGTTTAGACCTCAGACACCATCAATAGAGATGATGCACCGTATGTAATTTTACTAGAAAGGAGACAGCTTCCGTTGTTATGTAATAAGAAGTCTAGACCTAAAACAAGGTCTATTCTAATATTTAAGTCTCTAACCCATATTTTTTCTAATTTATATGTGGGTTTATAAAAGTCTACACAGCTGTTTTTGTTCTATTAGGTAGTCGTATATATATATATATATATATATAGGTGTAATTGGATAATGAATTAGAAGGACGACATGACAACTTCTGTATATGAAAATGGTGGGGATAAATTGTTATGGGTTTGTCTGGGTAATGACAATAACATAATTGAGGAATAATTATGGCATAGTATTGGTCAAGAATTGAATGTTAATGATTATAATATGTGGTGTAGGAAATTGTTATTTGAAAAGAATGGATACTACAGTGATTAGATAATATTGGTTGGTTGTTTTTGTTTGTGTTGATGTATTAAAAATTGTATGGAAAACGTGTTTAGTCATTCAGGTGAGTTCTTGGCATTATTTTACGACTTCTTAATGACCAATTCATGATTGACAATTGAGTTAGTTATTACCATCATATAGTAATAGATTGAAGTTGGCAACTTACTCCAGTGAAGTGTAGTTTATACAATTGAATAGGTCAGGTTACTACTTATGGCATAGGTGTTATGAGTTAGCATGGTTCTCGCCACTGATTCATCATCCGTTAGCTTCCATTTTTAATTAATATTATTTTATTATCATAATACAAGGTAAGTTTTAATATATTGAGATAGGTAATTAAATATTAGGTATATTATATTATTCTAATATCGTTAAAGTTATGCCAATTGGAGGAATTAAGACTTACCCTTAGGTTTGAACTTTAGGAAATTGATTATAGAATTAGGTGAGTTTTTGGGTCTAGGCTTAGACATAGAATAATATAAGTATTTATAGACTTGTTAACTTAAAAATTATGCATATATACTTGATAGCTTGGAAAGGTTCGAAGGCATTAAGGAAAGGAAAAGTATTGGAGAAGTAGCTTGCTTGACTTCGGTTCTTCGGTGGAGGTAGGTTATGGTTTATTCTATTCGATAGATAGACTCTTAATAGTGATTGATATGCATTGAATGATACTGTGAAGTTCTCTATGTACTAGATTGTGTGATTGTGTAGCTTGGTTGTGTGGTTTGTGATTGGTCTAAAATCCTGAGACCGTGGAATTTATAATCTTGAACCCTCTTTATCTAAGTGATTCCTTGTATAAAGAAGGCTTGATGAAATATTGTTAATGAATTGAAAAGTTGTGATAATATATGATAAATTAATGATATTATTGGATCGGAGTGTCACGTTCCGACATGGTATAATTGGATCGGAGTGTCACGTTCCAACACGGTATTATTGGATTGGAGTGTCACGTTCTGACACAGTATAATTGGATCGGAGTGTCACGTTCCGACACGGTATTATTGGATCGGAGTGTCACGTTTTGACACGGTATAATTGGATCGAAGTGTCACGTTCCGACACGGTATTATTGGATCGGAGTGTCACGTTCCGACACAGTATAATTGGATCGGAGTATCACCGTAACATCCGGTAAGTTGAAATAACTATGAAGAGGCTTAGAATCGGAAATAGTCATTTTTTTGGAAGGAATTCAAAAAAATCTGGAAAATTGGTTTAAGTGTGGAAAGAGTGAGTTTTTGGCCAACTTTAGGCAGTCATAACTCCTAGCTCAGGATGTGAAGCTTGTGGAATGATCTTTCCAACGCCACTGAGTTTGCTCGATTCTGAGTTCGTATGAGTGAGTTATGCCTTTTGGAAGTTGGGCAGTTGGCAGGGAAATCCGTCTGGAAATTTTATGGGCATTTTGGTCTTTCACTAACCAATTCTTTTGGTTATATTGTTGTGTTAGACTGATTTTTAGATCAGTTTGTTCCATTTTAAAGAGTGAGAGTGAGGGTTTGAAAGTGAAGAGGAGAAGAAGAGGAGAAAGAGAAGATCAAGCAAGTTTTCGTCAAGGATCGTCGTGGATATCGTCGAGGGTGATCCCTACTAGGTATGTGAGTTCATAGTGTTGGGTTGGTTCTTTCCCTCACACGCCAAACTCGTTTTATTATTGAGGAAAGATTGGTTGTGTTGTTGAAGTTGTTGGTTGTTGTTGATGTTGTTGATGTTGTTAATTGTGTTGTTGAAGTCCCTTGTTGATTTGGGCATGTTTCCGGTTGTGTTTTTGAGTTGAAATCTATTGTATGTTGAGGGATTTATGATTCTAAGTGTTTGGGGCTGGAACCCTTGAAGTTTAGAAGGTGAAGAGTTGGAGAAAAGAAGGAGAAAGTCGAGTTTTCGGGGAAAAGGGGTGGCGCGTCACGCCTTGCAGAACGCCCCAAGAAGTGTTCTGAACTTCACCCCTTGGGGCTCCGCGCCTTGCAGAGCGCCTCAGCTGGCCTTCTGAACTTTGAGGGCTGGCGCTCCGCGCCTTGCAGAGCGCCAAGGACACCAAGTTTTCCCTTTCATTCCCCACTCTTTCATGCATGTTCCTTGGTATTATACCTATGTTTCCTAGTTGTTTCCAACACTCCTAGGTACGTCTAAATGTCAAGAACTCTTCCATAAACGTGTGATCATATACCTTGAATCCATAATCCAATTCAAGGCGAGTTAGTATCAAGTCAAAGTGAAGTTAGATTCAAGTCAAGCAAAGTTAAGAAGTAAGTCCAAGCAAGTCTTTAAAGCTTTTCAAGTGTCGTTATTGAACGTTTTAACTTCGTTTCAAGTCTCAAGTCAAGCAAAGAGTATAGATTTTCAAGCTAAGTAAGAGTCTCAAGTTTCAAGTCGAGTAAAGAGTCTCAAGTTTCAAGTTAAGTCAAGAGTTTAAAGTTGAGTTCATTTCTCAAAAGCTATTAGGGATCTAAGTAATCCCAAAGAAGTTTATAAATGTTTTTTTTTTTTTCATTTGAGTAAGAGGGGAACCATGTTTTCCAAAAGAGCCTTTGGGCTAAATTTTGAGTAATTATCTCAACTAAAGAAAGATGTGTTTAAAGACACTTATGAGCCAAAGTATTTTTCGGAGTAGTATTGTGCACCGAATTGGGGACACAAGTTCATATTAACTCAACTCTCCATAAGAACCATGCGCCAACATGGGACTTGATGGGTCATTCTTTTTAGATGATCACGTAAGATTAAGCTAGTGGATCTACTAAGTAAAAGTAAGGTCCTATATCACAGCAAGGTATAGGATGGTCCTTGGGCAACGTGAGGTAAAACGTTGTATCATCACTAGGGCTCATAGTGGTTGTTGTCGGTTAAAGAACCTCCCACAAAAGTTATATTACTTTCATATAAGTAAAGTTGAGTTTGTTATTGCTTTATCATTATCGAACTGGGTTGTTTATACTGTTTTACAAGCTTTACATATTGCATGTGTCTTATTGCTTTATAAATTGAGTTCAATTATTCATGAGTCATATAGAGCCAAGGTAAGTATTCTCTTGTACTTCTTTCAAGCTTAAGTTGAGGTTTAGCTTTCCAGCTCGCATACTCGTACATTTCATGTACTGATGCCAGTTGGCCTGCATTTTATTATGATGCAGACACAGATACCCAGGATCAGCATCCAGCACGCCGTTGATCCAGCTGAGCACTTCAGAGCCAGTGGTGAGCCTCATTGCTTTCCGGAGGACTCGGTTATTTTGTTCTCTTAGTTTTGTTTTATTAGGATGTTGCGGGGTCTATCCCAACATCCATCTCAGTATTTTAGAGGCTTCATAGACAGTCAGTCAGTTAGTTTTGAGTCTCTCATCTATGTATATATATAATATTCTATTTTGAGACTCGAGTTGCCTTTTTGGCCATATTCTATCAGTTGTTTGTTTTATAACCTTTTATTGCATTGAGTTGTGTTGTTGAGTTATGTTTCCACTGAGTTAAGAAAGCCAGGCGAAGGGTTTGCTTGGGGCCAGCAATGGTCTCTGAGTGCTGGTCCCGCCCAGGGTGTAGGCTCGATGCGTGACAGTCACGTTCCGACATGATAACATTAAAGAAAAAATATATTGAATTAACTTAATGTGCTCAATCTCAAAGAACTCAATTCCCAAATTAGTTTGTTTGGAGGCATGAGTCCTCATGTGTGATCTTGATAATGTTGACTGATTACGTACTTACTTTAGTGTTGTTGACACTGGTTCATGTGTTTTTTGCTTGCCACCTGCTAAGTGTCATAGTTGATTTTATACTATTATTCATTACATATTAGTTTCTACTTTGGGTTGACCGATGATATCTACTCAGTACATGTTGCCCTGAACTAAGCCCTACTTGTGTTTTTCTTTGTTTTCTTTTTATGAAGTGCAACAAGTGTATTAGTTACTTCGACTCGCCTTCAGCTCTAGCCAGTCTTCAGCACATCAGGTTCCCAGGTGAGCTGTTCATTCTAGCTCATGTTGGATTCTCTTGGTCATGGCATGATGTCCTTAGTTTTCGGACATAAACTATTTTATTCATTTATTTTGGTGTCTTTAATACTCTAAGACTTAGTATTTGAAGACTAGATATCCTTGATGTGATGACTTTCAGATTTTGGGGACAATAAGTGTTAGACTCTAGAAGCTTATTTAATTGGTTACTTTAATAAGTTTTGAGCTTCTGCATTATTGTTGTTGTTATTCGTAGTTGAATTATTAATATATGTTGGGGTTTGGATTCCTTGGTTCATCCATTTAGGAGGTTAAGTGTGGGTACCATTCACGACTCATTTTGGGTCGTGACAAACTTGGTATCAGAGCTTTAGGTTTGGTGATCTCATCACACAAGGACAAGTCTAGTAGAGTCTTGCAGAATGGTACGGGGAACGCCTTTACTTTTCTTCGAGAGGCTATAGGACTTTAGGAAGACTTCATTCCTTCTTTCTTTCATGCTACTACTTGAATTCAATTGGTATCTAAGTGAAACAAATTTGTATTTGACCTTCTTCACTCTATTTCACATATGGTTAGTACTAGAGTAGTAGAATTTGAAACAGCTATTTAAGGGGTAGAAATGTGTGGGCTATTTGGGTACGATCTTATCGATAGGTATGATGTGTTCTAGTGAGGTTTCTAACGGACTTTCATGGTGTGGTAGTACTAGGGTTATGTGGAAACGAATACGTCGATTGTCAAATGAGAATACTAACTACTTAAGGAGCAGATTGATACCAAAATGACAAACCTATGGATAAAGAAAGTCAGTGAGTATACTTGGGTTAATGCAATTGAAGATTTTAGTTAGAAAGTGTGTATTAAATTTGGGTTAGTCTTTTGGATCTGATTGATATAATTGGGTTGAGGTGTTATGTCGATGAAAAGGTTGACTTCATGGTGATGACAAGGGCATACTGAGCATGATGGTAATACGAGTTAGTGATGTATTGTGATTGAGATGCAACTATAGAATACAGATTGTTGGTTAAATAAATTTTGCATGGTAATAATGACTTGTGAGTATCTAAGATTGCATTTTCTACTATTTAGTGAGTAACGTGGCTGTATGGAAAGTTTTGAGAGATGTTGGGGCACGACTCGAATAGAATTTAAAGGAGTTGGAGTCATAATGAAGATGAAATAAAATTAATTGGTTGAGTATAGCCTTCGAAAAGAGGTGAGAGTAAGAATATTTTCTCCGGTTGCAAGGACTTAAAAGGTATCTTCAATGGGATTGAGAATTGGGTTCAGAGATGTGTAATTTCATCTATTTTTCTCTGATTATGGTAATAGTGTCACATGTTCATCATATTGGTTAAAAATGATTAAAAAAGACTTGAGAAAAGAGTGTACCTACGTTCAACTCAAGTGTGACGATAAGTTCTTTTGTGGTTTTGAGTTCAGTAATGAGTACTATTGAATTTTTAGCAAAGGATATCGTAAGATCTATGAAGAGGAGATCAATGATAAGCTAAGATACAAAAATCTTCAAGGTAGGAGCTAATGTTGATAGATAAGAGGATTGAGTTACACAGTTGAATTTACAATTCAAGTCTTTTTTTTTTCATTATAAATCTACATTTATGGTAATATGTTTTGTCGAGATATGGATTGGTAAGATAAGAAATGATTGATTGCATCGGTATTGAGCATGTGAAATAGCTTATGCATGTTTTGGACCATAAAATTTGTTACTTTTGATTGTTAAAGGATCTAAGGAAGGGTTTCCCTC
The DNA here is from genome assembly GCA_036250505.1 of Solanum acaule. Taxonomy (NCBI): domain Eukaryota; kingdom Viridiplantae; phylum Streptophyta; class Magnoliopsida; order Solanales; family Solanaceae; genus Solanum; species Solanum acaule. The sequence goes on along the minus strand of JAJOOR010001454.1, from coordinate 14,161 downwards.
AGAGTTTTGATTTAGAGTGTGAAGTAAACCCTCATGGGTTGTTGGTAAAAGGATGAGATCGGTAAGCGAACTAGAGAAACAAGGTCAGATATATTGAAGGGTCGAGATATTTAGAATTTTGCACCATGGGAAGAGTTTGAGAAAAGTGAAGGAATAAGACTTCTCGTATAAACCCTTGGGGTGTAGTTGGAGGTTGTATTGATTTTTGCCTATGAGTTTAGATATGACTGTGAGATGTGAACTAGTTCAGTACAGACTTACTAGGAGTTTATCATTGACTTTTATAAAGATTGAGTTTTGGTTTGGGTGACAAAAGTGAGGTATGGAAAATTTAGAGTTTTACGTGGGGTTAGATTGTTCAAATTATGATAGATGACTTAAGAATGATATACAAGGTGAGATATAATTCTACATGATTATTAAGAATTTAGAGTTGGATTAATACTACTCCATTGAGGGGACTACATAGAATGTTAGGATGTGTTACATAGACATTTGATGTTGAATAGAGGTTACGAGCTTATAGCATACAAAATTATTTGAGTGACCAAGAATTTCTCTAAGTTGTGGCATGAGGTATATGATGGTTTGAATGGTAGTTGAAAATTGGTATATGAATGATTGTGTGAAGTTGACATTGGATGTGATCAATTGTTGTACCTCGATGGGAAAGGTACTATCAAATTTGAAATTAGTGCTATTAGCCTTGTTTGAGACTCGTATTTGTCATGAAATGTTTAAATAGAAAGAGAGGTAGCCATAGTTTTAACATGTATGTGATAAGAATACTTTGATACTAATGAAGTTTTGGGGGTAAGGTAGATGATCGATGTGGTTATGATGTTTTGTTAGTATTAAAAGTGTTGACTTCAGTAGATGTGGGGTTCGATAAACCAAGTATGTGTGCAATTATAATAGGGACTAAATTGGAGATTGTGGGTAGGTAAAAAAAAATAAAAATCAAAGAGATAGAGTCAGGTGAATGAAAATGTTTGACATGGGCACTATGGAAGGAGTATCTAGAGTTATTCGACCTTGGTTAGGTACATTCTTATGTGACCAACTACTTCATTCTGGGCGTGGTTTAGAGTATGATTCATTTTCTACGTCCGTGTGTGTTTTCGCTTCTATGGTTAGTCCCTAGTAGTGGCTCGGGTGTATCAATTTTGTGATTGTCCTCCTAGTAGGATTGCATCCTTGGTTAGACTTGTTCATTCCAGTTATGGAAGATTTGGTATTGTTTGGGATAGTTGAAGTATACTAGTGATTCAACACGCACAACTTTGCTTATGAGAATTTATAGGAGAGCTACTATGAAAATTTACAGTTGTTCGATAGACTTAAGATTTATCTCTTCATTGGTATCATGTTTTGGCTATGTGTGATTGAGTGTGAGGACCATTGGGTCTAGTTTTGTCATTCTTAAAGTTTGTCTATAATAGCTACTAATCTAGCATTTCGACAGTGTTGTTAGAGGTTCTGTATGCTTTGGTGCATCACTCGATGGTGGGTACTTGATCATTTCCATCTTTGGATCAGATGAGTTCGATTCTCCTTGATGATTACTTGATGTCTAAAGATCATATTTTTATAGCTTAAGCTCGAGAAAATATTATGTTGTGAGGATGTAATCTTGATAAGATCTATGATGGCTTGTGCATTATGAGTGTGTGGTGGCTGGTTCAGGTTCACTCCTGATTGTAGCCAATATTGATTAAGGATTTTATCATGGTTATGTTAGATAATATTTGTCCTGACGGTTGTGTCAAGGTCTAGTTGGAGAATCGGTTAGTTGAAGAGTCCACTTGGGAATAGTTTTGTTGTTAGTAGAGTTGACATACAATAACATTTATCATTAGAGTATTGAGATGGCCCCATTTGAGGCATTGTATGGGAGGAGGTGTAGAGATCTCCAATTGGTTGGATTGATAGTTTTGTTATGAGACCTTGGGTACTAATATTTTGAAGGAATTGTTGAGACAACTATCCTTTCTTACCCTCACCTTCTTTTGACATTCGAGGACGAACGATGGGTAAATTGGTATTTAATGTAATGATTCATTTGATCGTTTTGAGTACTAGAGCTTTTTCTTGCATAAAAGACTCTTTCGATAGATTCTAAATGAGTATTTTGGACTATTTGTAACTATATTATTAAATTAGTGGGGTAGTTTTAATAATTAATTTAGTTGGTGGTTAAAGAATTAACACTAAAATTAGTAGTGAGCAATTTTGACCTCTTTTATAATTAGTCATATAATAATAATTAGGGTTAATAATTAATCTGCAGAAGAAAGGAAAACCAAAAGAGTGGCACGATCATAGAGCAAGATTGGAAAGACGGCTTCAGGTAACTCTTTCACCAAAAAATTTCCAGCATTCTAATTGTATATTATTGGTTAATTATCGTTAGTGGGTCTGTATGATGAATAGTGGAAAAAGATTAAAGAATTGAAAGGTGCAAAGTTGAGGAACGTAATGATTGGTCAAATTCGGGGTAAGATAAAACAAATAATGTTTGAAAGGTTAGGTTGTTGTAATAATTAGGGTAGGTAACATATATATATGGGTGTAATTGGATAATGAAGTAGAAGGACGATATGACTTCTGTATATGAAAATGGTGGGGATAAATTGTTATGGGTTTGTCTGGGTAATGACAGTAACATAATTGAGGAATAATTATGGCATAGTATTGGTCAAGAATTGAATGTTAATGATTATAATATGTGGTGTAGGAAATTGTTATTTGAAAAGAATGGATACTACAGTGATTAGATAATATTGGTTGGTTGTTTTTGTTAGTGTTGATGTATTAAAAATTGTATGGAAAACGTGGTTAGTCATTCATTTGAGTTCTTGGCATTATTGTACGACTTCGTAATGACCAATTAATGATTGACAATTGAGTTAGTTATTACCATCATATAGTAATAGATTGAAGTTGGCAACATACTCCAGTGAAGTGTAGTTTATACAATTGAATAGGTCAGGTTATTACTTATGGCATAGGTGTTATGAGTTAGCATGGTTCTCGCCACTGGTTCATCACCAGTTAGCTTACATTTTTAGCTAATATTATTTTATTATCATAATACAAAGTAAGTTTTAATATATTGAGATAGGTAATTAAATATTAGGTATATTATATTATTCGAATATCGTTAAAGTTATGTCAATTGGAGGAATTAAGACTTACCCTTAGGTTTGAACTTTAGGAAATTGATTATAGAATTAGGTGAGTTTTTGGGTCTAGGCTTAGACATAGAATAATATAAGTGTTTATAGACTCGTTAACTTACAAATTATGCATATATACTTGATAGATTGGAAAGGTTCAGAGGCATTAAAGAAAGGAAAAGTATTGGAGAAGTAGCTTGCTTGACTTCGGTTCTTCGGTGGAGGTAGGTTATGGTTTATTCTATTTGATAGATAGACTCTTAATAGTGATTGATATGCATTGAATGATATTGTCAAGTTCTTTATGTACTAGATTGTGTGATTGTGTAGCTTGGTTGTGTGTTTTGTGATTGGTCTGAAATCCTGAGACCGTGGAATTTATAATCTTGAACCCTCTGTATCTAAGTGATGCCTTGATATAAAGAAGGCTTGATGAAATATTGGTAATGAATTGAAAAAGTGGTGATAATAAATGATAAATTAATGATATTATTGGATCGGAGTGTCACGTTCCGACACGGTATAATTGGATCGGAGTGTCACATTCCGACATAGTATTATTGGATCAGAGCGTCACGTTCCAACACAATATAATTGTATCAGAGTGTCACGTTCCGACACAATATTATTGGATCGGAGTGTCATGTTTCGACACGGTATAATTGGATCGAAATGTCATGTTCCGACACGGTATAATTGGATCGGAGTGTCACGTTCCAACACAGTATAATTGGATCGGAGAATCACATTCCGAAACAGTAACACTAAAGGAAAAATATATTGAACTAACTTAATGTACTCAATCTCAAAGAACTCAATTCCCAAATTAGTTTGGTTTGGAGGCATGAGTCCTCATGTGTGATCTTGATATTGTTGATTGATTGCGTACTTACTTTAGTGTTGTTGGCACTGGCTCATGTCTTTGTTGCTTGCTACCTGCTAAGTGTCATAGTTGATTTTATACTATTCTTCATTACATATTAGTTTTTATTTTGGATTGGCCGATGATATCTACTCAGTACATGTTGCCCTGTACTAAGCCCTACTTGTGTTTTTCTTTGTTTTCTTTTTGTGGAGTGCAACGAGTGTATCAATGATTTTGACTCGCTCTTAGCTCTAGCCAGTCTCCAGCACATCAGGTTCCAGGGTGAGCTATTCATTCCAGCTCGCGTTGGATTCTCTTGGTCATGGCATGATGTCCTTAGTTTTCGGACATAAACTATTTTATTCATTTATTTTGGTGTCTTTAATACTCTAAGACTTAGTATTTGAAGACTAGATGTCCTTGATGTGATGACTTTCAGATTTTGGGGATAATAAGTGTTAGACTTTAGAGGTTTATTTGATTAGTTACTTTAATAAGTTTTGAGCTTCCGCATTATTGTTGTTGTTAGTCGTAGTTGAATTATTGATATATGTTGGGGTTTGGATTCCTTGGTTCATCCACTTAGGAGGTTAAGTGTGGGTGCCATACACGACTCATTTTGGGTTGTGACAATTCTTGAAAATGAGTATTACCATTGAAGTTCTTGAGTTTTGAGTTGTTGAGTCTCGAGTATTGAATTCTATGTATGGTTATTGAAAACCTCGAATTGAGTCGTTCACGTCCATAATTCGGCATGAACTTTATTCTGAGAAGCCTTTTACAAATTTTTCTAAACCTGTTTTAGGAGTTGAGTTGAGAAAGAGTAGAGTATGTATGGGAACTAAGTAGTCCCAAGAGTAAATGTTTTCACATTTAAAAGAGGAGGAAACTGAGATTTCCAAAAGAGTTTTGAGCAGTTTGAGTAACATCTCTCTTTGGAGAAAGATTTTGAATAATAATCTCAAACCACAGAAAGAGTTATGTTTTTAAACATATGAGTTGAGTATATTTTAGGAGTAGTATTGAGCACCGATACGGAGGAGAGTTCATACAACTCACAGCCCCCATAAACCATGTAATTAACGTGGGTAGAAAGGGTCGTACTTTTTAGATGATTCATTAATGCTTTTTAGTATAGACTAGTGGATCCACTTAGTTGAGAGGTTCTATACACTGGCAAGGTATAGGACAGTTCTGGCAGCGTGGGCGAGATATTGTATCATCACATAACTCATAGTGATGGTTGTCGGTTAGAGAAACACCCATAGAGATATTTTGTATTCTTATATACACTAAGTTTATTTTGTATTTTCATATACAAACAAAGTTTATATCATATCCTTGCATACAAATTGAGTTACTATTGCATTTTTCAGTACATTAAGTTGATTTCTACTGTTTTAAAAGTTTTCCATATATTGCATCTGTATTGTTGCTTTATATTCAGTTGAGTACCCAGAGTCGAGTATCTTATTATTGAGTCGAGCCTTATTTCATAGAGTTGAATATCTTATCTTTGAATTGAGTATCTGATTCTTGAGTTGAGTTTATTTGAGTGAGTTGAGAAGAGGTAAGTACGTTTCCTTTTTATCAAGTTCAAGCTTATGTTATGCTTTAGAATTCCTCTTACATGCTCGTACATTCCATGTACTGAGCCATTTGGCCTGCATCGTTTCATGATGCAGATACAGGTTTTCAGGATCATCAACAGGCGTTTCACTGAGGTCATGTGATATTCCAGTCAGCTTTGGTGAGCCTTCTTATATTTTGGAGGACTTCACCTTTATCTTACAGTTAGTAGCTTTGAGATGTCGTGGGTCTTGTTTCGATATCCTTCTGTAATAGTAGAGGCTTCATAGATAGACAGAAGGAGTTTCTGTATTTACTTTTATTGTTAGTATTGTACAGAATTTTAAAAAGGTTGAGTATTTGAGTTTATTGAATTTATTTCAGTTTTAAGCTTTTGTATGCTTGAGTTAGTCTTCCGCTTGTAGTCAGCCAGGATGAGGGTTCGCTTGGGGACCAGCAATGATCTTCGAGTGCCGGTCACGTCCAGGGTGTAGACTCGGATCATGACATAAAACTTGAGAAATATGGGTAGGGTCAACTCGTGGGCCAATTAAAAATAAGAATAAAATATAATTAATTATCAGTAATAATTTAATTGTCGTTAAATATGTATTACCGGGGGAGAATCTATATGGACCCGAGGGGGTTCATCCGAACCCTTTTCGTTGAAAAAATTACATTATATATCTATGATCATTTTTAAAATTTATATATATATATATATACACACACTAAGTGATGAACCCCCTTAGCATAAGCTAAGTGCTTGGTTCAGTGATAAAGGACATTCAAGGATGCTCAAGGTGAGTGCTAGTTCACGGGTTTGAATCCGGGTAATAGCGTTTTTTCCCATAGTTTCATGTGATTATAATTTTTATTTTCCCAATAAATGAGAAAAAAAATCTTTTAAAACCTATTGAGATTTATATGTTTTACTAGATATTAAAAAATAGATTTCTTTTCTATTTTTATAAAATTAAGTAAAACTTATAACTTTTTTAAAAGTTTTCATAATTAAAATTAAAAATAATACACTCTCTCTTACTAATTTTGCGTGAAACATTTAATTTATATTTGATTAAGGAATATTATAATTATAAGTAAGATTAAATAAATAGGAGTAATCATTTAAAATTTATAAATAAATATAATTGTCGCGATATTTCTCAATCTTGATAGTTATTTTCTCAACGCGAATTTTATTGACTACAATATGATCGGATTTGGAAGTATTCCGTAGTTAGTTTCAAAATTTGAATAACGTATATATACAACAATGACGGAGACAAGACCCATAATTAAAAAAATTAAAAAATACATTCTCTCATACTTATTTTAATATTATGTCAAACATATACTTGCTCGATTTTATTGTTTGTGTTGAGGTAGAGTTGAACTTTATTTAGTTGCTTATATTAGATCCGACCCATTTATATCTGACCCGTCCCAACCGTCTTGAATACTATTAGTGCTTACTTATCTTTTTGAACCCCTTGATGGAAATCTTGCCTCCGACACTGTGTATTAGAAGTAATTAACACTCTTTGTAAATGTCCCAAAAGTCTATAACGATATTGAATCTAATGACAATTAACTAATGTCAGTAAATATTATGGCACTCTCTTAATTAATATGTATATTTATTGCTGTCAAAAGTTATTTTTATTACAATATCAATGAATTTTTATTAAATTCAAATTACCATTATTCATCTGATTAAAGAAAATTATATAGATTAAATAATGTACTATAAGCTCTCTTTGGTGCAACTTTTGGAGCATGTTAAAATTCAATTACGCAAATTTCAAAAGCAAAATGTAGTGTAAACATTAAATAAAAAAATAAAAAAAGAGTTTTAGTTATATGGTCAAATTTTATATATAATGAGGTCACTTGTTTTATTAACCATTTATAAGACTTTTTTATTTTTTAACACTGAGCACCTGAAGCATGGATGCATCTAGTTTCTAATTTGTTGACCTTTTTGTAATTGTCGTTTAGTTTGATTGTATCCTAATTCCTATTAATGAATCTAATATTTACAATAACTATGGGGATTTTAGTAAACTTAATAATAATTATTACAGTACAATACATGAATCCAACTAAAGTTATATAACCGTAACAAATTAAAGATACAATTTATTCATACGTTATTACGATAATAATACAATACACATACAATACATTATAAAGTGATGATAATTAACAATCATCCAAACAAGCTGGAATTGAAATAAAACAGGATTTAATACAACTTAAGTGTTGTATATTACGACAGAAAAAAAAAGACAAACCAACCACACTTTTGCTTAGTAAATTAAAAACAACTACTATTGTTTATTTCAAACATTCCCCGGGAATTAACAGCTCATATATTATGAATAGCATATTAATGGTCTTCAATTTATTGTATATGCCTTATTTTGCTCTGAATATTTGAATAATGAAGGTGCAATTTCATCATTATATTTATATTTTGATAGATTCAGTTAGTATCGACTTAATCATGTTTTTAAGTTTGCCTTTGGCGTTTGTGTATCCATCTTCCTCTTTATATAATGTGTCTATCACACGTGCGAAATTTAGAACTCGTTCAAGGACAAACATTGGTACTTCAGTTTCAGTTGAACGAAAGAATTCTTTGTTTATGTCCTTACATGCATTGGTGATCTCTTTCTGAAATTTGATGTAAGCTTCTTGCTTTGAAGCTCCATAATCTTTCATGTAACATTCTATAATTGAAGCTACATGTCCTCTTTCTTGCTCAACCTACATGAAATTAATAGATTTCAATATCTTCCATATATATAATTAATACATTTCAAACATTTTTTGGGAAAATGTTAAAAAACAAGAGAGAAGGAACTTTGGCCCTTTTTTTTTTGAAAAATAGGACCGAATAATCCACTTGTCAAATTATGGAAAGAGTCTCACACAACTTTTGTCTGCCACATCCTACTTATCCCTCAACCATCATAAAATTTTGGTGGGTGTACATATACATTTGTTAACTTTGAAAAATTTAGATATAAATTATATATACTTACTTCATGCCCAACAATATCGTCCATTGATCTGGCAATCAATGCGGAAGCTCGAACTATCAAAGGTTCATTTATCATCCATTCAAAAGTCTCTTCGGATATAAATTCCTCCATACCAACCAAGCAAGTTGTTGCTGCCATCAGATAGCCAGAACTTACAATTGCATTCTCCATGTGCTCCTCATATTTTGGAGTATAGCCAGCATCCAACCATTGAGCTTCTTTAAAATAGGCTCTTACCAACTTTTTCATCTAAAAAGAATAAGAGGTAATTTTAACTAGACAGAGTAATTCTAGTATCTTTTTTTCCTTTGGAATGAGAACATTTCCCTGTTGTTTTTCGGAAATAGTCTTTGTACCTCCATAAGGTAATGGTAAGGTCTGTGTAAACTCTACCATCATCAGATCCCACCTAGTGAGATTTCACTAGGTATATTGTTGTTGTTGTTAATGTTTCCTTGTTGCCAGTCTTCATTTCTTAATTTTTTTTAATTGAATATAAGGGGAAGGGAAAATAGAATGAGGAGGAGATTATGAAGTTGGGAATTGAATTCTCATCAATAAGGTGAAAATTCAAACCACCAACCAACCAATTAAATTAATATTACCTCATATTTTGCATAGCATACACGGTCTAATTTACATTCTTTGGCCAACGCTTGTTCCATTTCACTGTATATGTCTAGAAGAGCTTGATAAGCATGTCTCAGATATGGCGGCACTGAATCAATTGCATTGATATCCCATCTAATAAATATCAAGATTTAAATCAAAATCACAAGCTAATTAATTTTTAAGTCATGTGTATTTGTGTATGTATAGAATTTATATAATTTCACAATAACTATTGAAAAAACATTTTTAATTTTTCATATTCATCAGTGAGGGATTGTAAAATGATTAATTTACTTGTGAAACTGATGTTTTACCTCTGGATTGCATTGTTGAAAGGTACTAGTTCGTCAAAGGTTGCATAAGCATCAAAAGTGTCATCAAAGAAAGAGGCCATTTGGATTACTTTTGCCATCAATTTTCTTGCATGACTATATTTAGGCTCAAAGTACACTCCTAATATCCAAAAGTAACACTCAACCAACCTGTCTCTTGCATATGTATATTTATTTGCGAAATCCAAATCTTTCCACCACCTACATACATCACAAGAACAATGATTTTGTTGCATGCATTTCATTTTTATTCCAAATTATCATTATTTATCTAATTAAAAAAGATATATAAATCAAATAATTTTCTACCTTGTAAGCTCACTAAGCTCTCTTTGATGGAACTTTTGCATCACGTTGAAATCCAATTTAGCAAATTTCGAAAGCAAATAGTTGTGTGCATCATTGTTTTCGTAAATGGCTATGTATTTCCTTGCTCCCACCCTTGGTACAGTCATGTGAATAGGCTGACTTAAGGCTTCAACAACTTCATTCTTAAGAGAGTTATTGCTCAAGTTGGAGACAATAGACTCGAGATGAGTGGTGGTAAAGGTAAGAGCTTCTTCAAGAACCTCCTCATCTTGCACTCTTAGATGTGATGCTTCATACAAACTTAATAATCCTTGGACATCATTAGTAAGTGTTTCCTTGAATTTTCCATCTTGTTCAGTGAATTGCTTGAACACATCTGGTTAAACATCATGTTCGTTATTAGTTATAAGAAATTTAACCTTATTAAAAGTACTTGCAGGACTCAATCAACGCCCACAAGTCGAAAACGAAGAGAAACAATGAAGGATGGAGTACAATTACCAGAAGACATGTAATAGCCTTGTTGTCTCACAAGTCGAAAACAAAGAGAAACAACGTGAAGGTTGTCATCGTTCTGTTGAGACGCATCAAAAATGTTTTGAATGGATGTTTCAATTTCATTATCGAAATGATATGCCACTCCCAATCGTTGAATTGTGTCTATCAACACAAGTTTTTGTTGACTACCCTCTGGAGCTTCCACTAACATTTTCCTGATTGTTTCTTTGTACTCATCAACTTCAACTTTTTCTTGGTTAGTAATTTCCTGCATCCGAAAAATACTCATCATATGTTAATTAATCAAATATTATTTTACGTCTTAAAACAATTAACATAGAAAAAAGGAAAAAATGAATTAAAGAAATATGTGTGACTAACAGGAGTATTAGAAAGGAAATGATATCCCCAAACAGTTGGGTGAAAATTTGCCAAGGGGCGACACTTATTAGGAGAAGAAGCAGCCATTGCTCGTTCAAAGGTTTTTTTTTCTCTTGCTTTCTTTTCAAGATTAATTTGTGGGTTTAAGTTGTGCTAATAGGATGGCCTATTTATAATGTACCTTAGTCCATTGAATTGAATTTTTAGGATTCAATTATTTTGTTATAGGTTGCTTAAGTTTACATTATAAGTCAAGGCTTATTAATTAGAATTAGTTGTTAGAAAGTAGCATGCACAACGAAAGCATTTCAGAATCATACACCATACATGAATATAGACAACAACCACAAATATATATCACTTACAAAGCATTCTTAAAATTAACTCTAGGATTACCTGTTGAAGTGTGTGCATATATCTTGAAGCAAATCAAACTCTAGCTCTACGGTCTTCTACAGTGATCCCAAACTAACAATTGAACTCTCTCATACTTGGGTGGACAATTATCGTATAGAAAACTGAATGTCTTTCTAGATTAGAATAATCCCTACTTATAGAGATTTCTTCCCAGTCCAAAAAGGAGAAGAAAATACAAGTCCTTTTTTTTCAAGAAGAGAAACCCACGTTTCTTTTCTCTCTTGAAAAAAATTGCACACTACTTTTCCTTCTTCTACTAGAAAATAGAATTCTGAGTTCTAGTTAAATATGGACACCGTAGGGATCACATAATTGATTAATGAGACTTCCTATTATGGAAATAATTTCAAATAATTAATTTGAATTATTATTACCATAATAAATTACAAATCATTCCACTAGAAATTCGTAATTGCACTCCTCTATTTATATTTCAAAATTTCCCATTACACACTTATGTAATTCCCCATGTTAAGATTACAGATACTAATCAATAAATTAAATTACTAACGAATTTAACTCAATGATTAATTTCCTTTAGAGCAATACTTAACTTATTTCATGTGCCAGATTCATAAATCTACCGGTCGGGTTTACACATGAAAACTTTTAAGCTTCTCATAAAAAGATGCATCATCAATCTCTATATTGAGACATTGATTCCATCAACTAACTAATTATTCCACCAATATATATTATGATCATCCAATCTACCAGACATATTGATCCATCTCAGAATCTCACCTTTTAATAAATTAAAACGATAATTAATATATACAGATCATAATCGTTATATCAAGATTAAGAATATAAGTACATTTAACAATTTAGAGAATATGTTTTTATCAATCAGTCTAAAACATCTATCTCTACTCAGTCCCGTTCAATACATACAAAATGCACTAGCACGAGAATACCATTCTCATAATCAAGATAAATTACATTTAATCCCGTGCTGTAATATTTCTGATGGTTTGTTCAAATTTTCATCTACGATTGTGAACTATAACTTTTAACTTATAAGAACCGATGATTTGATCTTTTGTGTATAAGCTTATACTTTGTACACCAAATCATCTACTATATAAGTTGAGGACACATGCGACAAATTGATCTATTTAATGTAACACTTTATTGAATTGAATAATTAAATAAACAATTGTTCAATAAATAATACTATATTAAAACGCATGATTAATAGTATATCCTAACAATCTCCCACTTAGACTCATAACCATGCGCCTACAACTTTAACACCCATTCCTTCAACATGCCTATTAAAAGACTTTTGTGGTAAAGCTTTTGTGAAAGGATCTGCCAGGTTATTTTATGATGCAATCTTCACAACCATCGGATCTCCTCTCTATACTATGTCTCGAATCAAATGTTACTTTCGCTCAATGTTCTTTGCCTTCTTATGACTTCGGGGTTCCTTTGAATTTGCAACCGCACCACTATTATCACAAAACATTGTGAGTGGCGCTTCTATCTCAGGAACAATCGCTAAGTCTTTCAGTGTAACATCCGGAAATTTGAAATAGCTATGAAGAAGATTAGAATTGGAAATAGTCAATTTTGGAAGGAATTCAAAAATCTGGAAATTTGGTTAAGTGTGGGAAAAAGTGAGTTTTTTGTCAACTTTGAATTGTCATAACTCCTAGCTTAGGATGAGTTAGGTGTAGTTCCAGTTATGTTTGTGAAGCTCGTGGAATGATCTTTCCAACTCCGCTGAGTTTTCTCAATTCCGAGTTCGTATGAGTGAGTTATGCCCTTTCGAAGTTGGGCTGTTGGTAAGGAAAGTTCACCCGAATTTGTAAGGGTATTTTGGTCTTTTCCCTAACCAATTCTTTTGGTTATATTAAGGGTTTACACTGATTTTTAGATCAGCTTTTCCCTTTTTAAAAGAGTGAGAGTGAGGGTTTGTGAGTGAAGAGGAGAAGAAGAGGAGAAAGAGAAGAAGAATCAAGGATTTAGTGAATTTGGTCGTGGTTTTCGTCGGGGGTGATCCCTATTCAGGTATGTGAGATCATAGTGTTGGCTTGTTTCTTTCCCCCACACGCCAAACTCGTTTTAATTTCGAGAAAAGATTGGTTGTGTTGTTGAAGTTGTTGGTTGTGTTTGTTGAAGTTGTTGGTTGTGTTGTTGAAGTTCCTTGTTGTCTTGGTACATGTTTCCGGATGTGATTTCGAGTTGAATCCATTGTATAGTAAGGGGATTTATGATTCTAAGTGTTTGGGGCTGGAAACTTTGAAGTTAAGAAGGTTTAGAGTTGGAAAATCAAGAGGGAAAAGTCGGATTTTCGGGGAAAAAGGTTGGGGCGTCGCGCCAGCCAGCGCGCCCCAAAAGGGACTCTGAAGTCCAGCCCTTGGGACGGCGCGCCTAGCAGAGCGCCCAGCAGGCCTCTCTGAGGTCTGAAGGCTGGCGCTCCACGCCTCTCAGAGCGCCAAGGACGCCAACCTTTCCCATTCATTCCCCACTTTTTCATGCATGTTCCTTGGTATTGTACCTATGTTTCATATTTGTTTCCAACACTCCAAGGTACGTCTAAACGTCAAGAACTCATCCATAAACATGTGATCATATACCTTGAATCCATAATCCAATTCAAGGCGAGTTAGGATCAAAGTCAAGTGAAGTTAGAAGTCAAGTCTAGAAGTTAAGGAGTAAGTCAAAGCAAGTCTTCAAGGTTTTCCAAGACTCTTCATTGAACGTTTTAACTTCATTTTAAGGCTTAAGTTTCAAGTTAAGTAAAGAGTATAGAGTTTCAAGTTAAGCCAAGAGTATAAAGTTGAGTTCATTTCTCAAAAGTTATTAGGGAACTAAGTATTCCCAAAGAAGTTTTAAAGAAATGTTTTCACATTTAAACAAGATTGGAAACTGAGATTTCCAAAGAGCCTTCGGGCTAGTTTTCATAAAGAAAGAGAGGAAACTGAGATTTCCAAGATAGCC
>JAJOOR010001453.1:0-57764 GCA_036250505.1 Solanum acaule | reverse complement strand
TTTACTTAAAATAATATTGGAGATGATAAAAAAAAAAAGGAACAAAATTTACGCACAAAAAAAAACTTTCACTTGTATCAATAGTGAAGATTGTAAAAAAATAAAAATAAAATACAAATTTTATATAAAAAAGAAAAAAAAACTATCTACTTTTTTTTAGAATAATTATTTTAGAAATTTGAATTAAACTATTTCATTTCATATTAATAAATAAAGTTTTTACAACAATATCTAAGATAATGTATTGCAGACAAATAGCTAACATATTATTAACTAAAACCTATTCTTACTTTTATAAATAATTATGTTATAATTTGAAGTTATATGTTTTATGTGTTTTACCAATATACTACAATAAGACCGAGTATTATCTAAGAATAAAAAAGACAATTCTAAATTATTATGTTGTGTGTTTACACACATATACAAAAAAATCAAAGAAATAATATGAAGAAGCTTACCTGAATAGAATGATGGAGAAAGGATAACTTTTGGTGTGCATAGACCGGAGTCCGCAATGATGTGTACATTAAAAACACATCGATAAGACACGTAGCCAAAACGGAGCAATAAAAAGACCAAAATACTCTTAGATCTATGAATAGGCATGTCGAACAAGCATTTTTTTTAATACAAGAGTAATATATATATTACTTCACATAAGAAAACATGATCATCAAACAATAGATAAGTGTGATATCTGACTGCTTCAAGAACTACAAAAATAGAACCTCCTAAGAGGCCATCAGAGGATAGTGTAAAACTAGAACGAGTCCGCCAAATGAAGAGTTTTGGACAAGTAAAGATAGAAATGGCTAATAGAGCCTAAAGAAAAATTGATGCATTAGTAATTACAATTGTAACAGCCATTATTGTGTAACAAAGAAAAACAATAGAGATTGATATGAAGAAGATAGAACAAATCTTTAGGGAGAAGAAGGTGGAAACTAAACGGATTCTTAACCAAAAAAAAACGAAAATTAGTAACTGCCAGTTGAAAGAGATAAAAATTGGGCGGGAACTTAAATACAAATTAAATTATTATTTTTTAAATAAATTTGTAATAATTTGTTTATTAAAGAGATTAAACGATATTATTTTTTATTTTACCACAAATACCTGGAGGTTGTCGTCACTACGGGGCTAGTAAGAAGAAGATTGGTGGCGTTTCGCAACTTGATCTTGATCCCGTTGATAATTTCTGAAGAGAATGTGGCTTGAGTCGCGATTTTAGGATTAGGTTTGGGTTCCGCAGGAATTAATGTGTTGAGAGGACAGGCTAGGTTTGGGTTCCGCTAGGAGCACATGAGGGAGATGGGCTTCTCGCCATTTGATCTAAGTCGATCAAAGATTTCATTTAAGTCGATCAAAGATTTCATCTCTGCTGTAGCTAGTGGGTTGATAGGATAGAGGGATATTGCGGTGTTAGGTTTAGGTGGTTTAGGCCGACTTAAATGAGAAAAGGCCCAAAATTTTGTATGAATAGATACATGTGATAATTTATATTTATATAGAGATATGTCGTAACACCTCATTCTTAGAAAGAGCTAAATCATGAGTTTCCAAATTTCAAATTCATCCATGAAATTGAGTATATTGAGTTCTTTGAGATTTGTGTTTTATTCTTTGATAATGGGGTTTCGTTGAGTTTTAAGGTGAGGATCTTGCAAATGAGAGTTGTTCTTGAGGAATTTTTATATAAATAAATAAAGTTTTTACAACAACATCTAAGGTAATGTATTGCAGACAAATATCTAACATATTATTAACTAGAACCTATTCTTACTTTTTTATAAATAATTATGTTATTATTTGAAGTTATATATTTGATGCCTTTTACCAATATACAACAATAAGACCAAGTAGTATCTAAGAATAAAAAAGACAATTCTAAATTATTATATTGTTTATATATCTTGTTAAAATTTAAATTTAGGTCACTAATTTTATTGAGTTGTCATTGAAAGCTTCCATTATAGAAATGTCATTGGGATCTATGGCTTCAGACCAATAATTTTATTAAGACATCCGTGGAAGTCTATGGGGAGATTCGGAACAAATTACATCTATTACCAAATTGGTCACAAACACGTTAAAAATTTTAAGATAGAAAATGCACTCAAAGAGAAACGTTAAAAGGCACTCAAAGAGAAACATGATAACTCACAAGCACATTAACAATTAAGGAGAAGAATTAAATGTAGTGGATAAAATTTGTGGTTAATATCAAAAACTAAAATTATGTTGGTTTTGATTAACAAAACACTCTAAATTAGGTAAAAGAAAATGAACTACATTATATGTGAGCATAATAATATAATATATCTTATGAAGTTGGTTAACTATACTATTCTAACGGCTATGTCAGACACAATTTAGTATTCTGCGCTTATGTTAGATTTCTTATATGATTGAGACTTATGTTGCTTATTCGATCTTGATGTATTTCTTTTACATCATGCTTATGTCAAGTGGTTTGTTTAAGATCTTTCAGATTCTTATTCGCCATGTCACGTCTAGGGTGTATTTTGAATCGCGACATCAACCCATCGAGGATAGATCTAAGAAAAAAGATATAACTTACACTTGTTGATAGAAGAATCTTTCATCTGAGTGTTCGTTCACCTAGAGACCTGCAAAGGGAGAAAAATTAGCAGCAACCTTGTCAAAAAGAATAGATCGACTCAGAGGTACACATCGAATCAAACATGCAAAGATCCGTTCTCGCCCGCTGATGCTTGTTAGCTCAAGGTTTTAATGATAAACAATTTACTCTTACAGGTCAATTACAACATCAAAAAGGAAAGAATCAAGAATGATATCAGAAAAAGACTCAATCAAGCATTCAAACAGATAAACTGGAGATTTCCAATCAATGCTCATCAATCAAGGAAGAAGATACAACGGCCAAAATAAATTGATCTCAATCAAGAATCAATTTATGAAGTCAAGACAAGGAAAATCAAGGAAGGAAAATTCAGTGGCTATATCTCAGACAATCAAATAAGGAAACTCAACAGCTATATCTAAATCAAGGAAGCTGAGATCAAGAACAATCAAAGAAGGAAAACTCAACGGCTATATCTAAATCAAGGAAGCTGAGATCAGGAACAACCAAAATAGGAAAACTCAAGGCTATATCTAAATCAAGGAAGTTGAGATCAGGAGTGAATCAAGGCCCAATCAAGAAAGGAAACTGAAGAATAGCCTTGACTTTATTCTTGGAAAATAAGGATCCCCTGCCTTCTTTTCCAAGGATCAAATCTCTTGGGTTGCCATCTCTTCAAAGGAAAAATTCAAGTCTCAAACACAATAAGAGAGACTCATTTGCTATTGGAAAAATATACAACGAGTCTGAATCATCTCATATTCTCTACTCTACTTTTAACAAGCATTGTATTACCTAGTTTTATTGTGTAAACAAAAAAGAGAGGAGAGAAAAATATTGTTGGTAAGGCTGTGTATCAAAAGAAAAAGGAGTGAAAATAATCTAAGTGTAAACCGTGAAAATTACACTCATCCATGTACTTGCTTCAAAGGTTACAAGGGCTAGAAGAGAACACTCTTGCAACCCAAGGGAATTGGACGTAAGATCCATCTTTGGATTCCAACCAGTATAAAAACATTTTGTGTCAAGTTTAATTTAAGCACTTCCCATCTTTCACTATATTTCTATGCAAACAGTAGTCAACTAGGAACTTCACAAGTCGTCTACTCACAAAAAAAAACAGCAATTCACCCCCTCTTGCAATTTCAATGTTGAGTCAGTGGTGTCAATTGTCAATCATGGGAGAAGCTTCACCCCCGGGAGGTCAAACTCGATTTGGAGCTCCATTAGCTCACTGAAGAAAGAGGGGCCAAGGAGAAGATGATACCAGAAGCTAGAAGGACCTTCATCCTTACCACTTTCCTATTGCTTTTTCGATTATTATTTGCCTTTTGGTTTCTTTTATTGTTTTAGTTTTTTTCTAATATTTTATGGGCTTAGCACTTTGGGCTAAATACATCGTATAACTTCATTTATTTAATAAATCAGACCAAAAAAAGAATTTTGGAGATGTAATAGTTCAGAATTCTGCATCTTTTATGTATCATGCGTGAAAACTTTTATTTTTTGCACTAATGCTTTAATTATTGATTTAAGATTTAGTTTTAGCATGCTTTAGTTGGTAAGATTTGGTTCTCCCATTCCCATTGGAGGAGGGGTGTGAGTGGATGTCATTCATAATTGTTTGGATCGTGACAGGAAATTTATCGGTATAATCATTCCGTAACATGGCATATCATATATGGTTGCGTGTATCTTATTGTTATTGTTGTGTTATTGAACTGTTGAAACTTTTCTGTGTTTATGATTAGTTTAACATTCTTTATGCAATATAATAATTAATAACCATTCAAGTTTTGTCGATCTATGATGCCTATTGAGTGCTAGTAGTTTGGACTCCCCCTACTCTTTCCTGCATCTTTTCTAATAAGGATCAAGTTTTGTCTTCAGTGTGATTCTTGATCTTACAGAGTTGTGTTTATTCGAAGTTGTGGTGATCTACTTGATTTTAAAGTCTTAACACAGACAACTTTATAGTTCAGTTTTGATGCTTCTTTTAGTAGATCGCTCTTGTCCACTTGATACTAAATCTTGCGTGGTTTGTATTGTATCGTTGTATTGTTTTATGAGAATTTCCCTAGATTTTAAACTATTTTGTTAATGTTTTACTTTCATACTTAATTACATCGTCGTTTGTCCTTTGAAATGAATTCAGCTCATCTACTAGGGGGATTTGTTTAGGTGTCATCATGACCCAATTTTGGATTGTGACAATTTGATATCAAAACTCTAGATCCACTAGTCTCGTGAGTACAAAAGCAAGTGTCCAGTAAAGTCTCATGGACCGATACTATGACATTAGTATCTATCTTCGAGAGGCTACTAGACATTTTAGAAAAAAATTATCTTTGGTTATTTACGTGAATACTTGATTCTATCAATTACTAAATTTCGTTGTTTCATTCTCTCACATTTGGTGAGGACGAAATCAATTTTGGTTAGAGATGAGACACAAGCACCCGTTGATAGGATAAATGCATATATTAGGTTTGTGAAATTTCCTCTTTTAAGATCTGTCGATGTGATAATAAAATTCCAAAACACCACATTGACTAGACCCGTTTAGGCTGAATCGACCCATATTGACAGCTCTACGACATTCCTTGATAGCTAATATTACCTATTATTTATAGTTTAATTAACCGAAAAGTTTTTATTTTCCTTCTACTTTTCTTTTAGGTTTTGTTATTTTTCTTGACCTAAGTGTCCTATTTTGTGTAATAGCCCTAAGTCTATGGTTTTCAATGAAGAACTAACCAACCCTTCTACCGTTTTTGATGTTTCATCCAATGAAGAAAACCAGGAGAGAATCTAACAAAGATAACTCATATTCAAAGATCGGACTCGAAACTTTTTATTTTAATCTAAGAAATAAATACTAATCACTCCACCATAACCCTCCACATTAACTTCATTCATATGTTTTTTAATCATATTTTGTGATAACAACAAATATCGAGAACCAATTTAGCAGGCAATTTGAAACTCGGAAATGGGTTTGCCCCTCTGCCTTTGATCTAATCCACACATCACATGCTCGCTGACTACTGAACCACAACCCTGAAAACAGGTTTATGGGAAGTTGTTATACAGAAGGGCTCACCACAGAAACTTCATGAAAGGCCTACTTCAACTAATATTTCCGATCTTGCTATGTGGTTTGCAAAACTATCAGCAGATTAAACAAGCTTTGGTACCAGATAACATTTACAACATTAATAACAAGCTTAAAGGAGAGCTATTCTAAATATTCACATTCACCTTTTTTAGAAAAAGCATTCAGAAAATGAAGTAAATGAGAGTTCCAGATGTTGGATTAAGCTGTAATCCTACAGACTGCATGATTGGACGAGGAAAACCAGTTAGCCACCAGACTTTTGATGTTTCTCCAAAGAGTTAGGGGGCGATTTCTCAGCCTCGTGTTCTTCAACACCCTTCTTTGGTCCAAAGATTGACTCTTTGAGAGAATGCTCTGCTGACAATATTGCTTTTTTAATCTGACATTTTAAAAAGCAGAAACAAACGCCATAAGGAAGTGCTTATTGTAAGGCAGACCAATATGCATAGAACGAAGTAAATTCTTGAAAGGTTACTTGATAATAACACTAGAAAAAAGAGCGCTTCACTCTCACTACACGAAATGACAATTTCTAATACACTATGCTATTAGAAATTTCCCAATGTAGGAGCAACACAAAGTGATGCACAACATCCATTGCTTTTTCTTTTGTTTTTGAATAAGGTTCAAATGGTCTTTTTCAATGTCTTAATAGGAGGTGTAGAAGGCTTCCTTAAAACCTAACTAGGTTAGGGAACAAGACTCCACACTAGAGTGCTAATTACCCAAAACTGTAAAAGCATGGAATTATTGGGAAGGATACAGATAATTTAACAGGGCATGAGAAACATAACCGGCACTTTCATATGGACAAGCAATATAATTAAGAAGTCTGCTAAAAGACGCAAGGACTCTTCTATTCTACTAATTAAACAACCAAGCTAGTTCAAGCAAAAAAGAAATATGAATTCTTTTTGTGGGTTCTATAAGTATTAAGAACCAATAAGGAAAATCTCAAACCACTGAAATGATTGCCGAGAAAAACATAAAGTTGAGATATATGCAGACTACACATGTTTAGTCAGCTATTTTTTTGTTTTTTTTAAAAAACTGGTAACTTTAGTCTATATATGCACAGGTATACTACAACAGAAGTGCAGTTCCCCTTCAAAAGTATTACAACTTACAGAGTAAATCAGTCTGAATCTAAACTGCTGCCTATAAACAATCTAGCACATCAAAGATGTCTTCTGTCCTATTTAAAAAATCTTGTTTAGTCAACTATAATCACCCAGGATTTTTATAGCTCCAATGGCCAAACTTTGTGTTTGGCAGCGAAGAGAGGCTACACTAGTTTCTCACAAAAAAGACAAAGGAAAAAAACAAGTTGGCCTTAAATCATTACTAATTCATCCAAACATACAATTTCCACGGGGCATGTGAGTACACCAAGAGATACTACCAGCATGGACTAAAAATCACTTTATGTTTAATAGACTTCCAACTGTAAAGCACCAATTCTCCCAACAGGGTTTCACACATCTGCGCATAACCCGAGTAGTGGATACAAGTGCAAAAGGTGCATATGATTGTTGGAAATGGATAGGTGACAACTCCATAAAGTTCAGATAATATAGAATGAGAAAGGACTGAATAAATAAGGCATACCCTATACAGTAAAATATTTTGAGCAAATGCTGGTTCAGTTATGTAAAAAGTATAATTCAATTTACTGAACTTGAAAATCCATTAGAACACCTAGAATATCTTCATTTGGTTAAAGTAAGATGCATATAGTACTGTCTTTTCTCAAGTGCAATTGTCAAGCTTTTGATGCAATGCTACTTATAGTGACCTCAGTCAAATAGCCCTTCCAGGTTCTTGTTTGTTAAATTTAATTCAATTGTATGCAGTCCTCTTACATCCTAAGATCCTAAGTCACGTTAGTACTCTTTCCATTAGGTCTTTATGCTTTCTAGGAGTTCTATAGCCATGTAAGAAATTTACCTGCCAGTAGAAAATATAGATAACTTGCAGTACCTTTTATTTTCTATAATATTGCACTGATATAAGCTTAAATGGAACGACATGACCAGTGAGGATTCATATATCCACCCTGAATTTCTTAGGATTGAGGTGTAGTTGTTGTTGTACTACTACAATATTCTAATTACCTTTCCTACTGTATGTTCCAGAGTAAACCACCCTATTTGCTCACTCCACCACAATTTTCTACTCTAACATGCTTCAAGAACCAAAGAAAAAAGGGGATTAGAGGGAAAGATTCAAGAGCAGGCAATAACTCTAAAGAACCCCAAAGTTGGCAGGATTAAATGAAACCTGTAAGGCTGAATTCTTCACCAACAAGAAACTAGGTGTACAAAGAGGCATCGTATTGGGAGACATGTGTGACTATTACCACTTGATAATTCCAATTTCCACATAATGGAATTTTTTTTGGCATAATACATAAACATACACTCAAACTTAGCCTCAACGGGCAAGTAAGCTATCCAACTTTGAAAGTGTGCATCTAGACATCTCAGCTTGGTCTCAACTGGCAACTAAACACTGCAATTAGTTTCTACTATGTCTCATGGACACCCGACGCACATGTGACACATAAATTTTGAAAGTGTCTAGATGATCATTTAATATGTTTGGGAATGTTCAACTAACATAGTGGAGACAAGTTGAGGTGTCTAGATGTGCATACTCATACTTGGAGGGATTACTTGCCAGTTGAGGCCAAGTTTAAGTATCTATTTATATAGCACGCGTTTTATTTTTTATGTATCAAGCCGAATTGATAGGCTTGGGGGTCATACTTGTACCTACTTTCTTGCCAGTAGCATTAACACTATTCTCATAGTTTCTTGTTCTTCAATTTTGGTTATCACTAGTGTTTTTTGTGCTTCGATTATCACATTATTTGGTTGTCAGTATTGCTCTCAGCTCTCTACTACCCTCTGATTCGCTTTATTTCATTATTATTACTGTTTTCATTTCTGTATTCTCTTTTTCAAACTGCTTTGAAATGTTTTATTTAAGTGGACGTTCTATAAAAAACATCCTCTGTATCTCTGCTAGGTAGAGATTAGTTTTTGTTGCAGTATCAAGCCAAATTGATCCATTATTTGTTAAAAGTCTTTGATTCCTAAACCTCACACACCAGCGTACCTAATTTTTTATATTCAAAAACTAAATATTACATTTCACGATCAACTACTCAGACACAAAATGAATAACTAACAACCAAAAAATGTTAAATTGAAGATTAAAACATCAACAAGCCATTGAAGGACGCAATTAGAGATTTACCGGATCGAGAACACTTGGTTCAGTTCCATAATCTGCAGTTAGAAGGAAATATGATGCAGTAACAGTAGCCACCATGGTTGTCCTTCTCACCACTTTATCAATTCTGGGATCCATTCTTCTTCGCAGATTCTAAGTGAAAGGGTAGAAAAAAGAAGAAGAAGAAGAAGAAGAAAGTAATGGAAGCGATTGGAAGTGTTTAGAAAGTATTTGGGTACTGCAGAATGGTCCCTTAAGCCTTTTGAAATGTGTCTGAGGTCCCAAATGAATTACCTTTTACATTTTGCACTTAAAGAAGTTACTAATGTGGGAAAATCCCATATACTTTATGAAATATTTCTTAGGCTCCAAGTAGATTTCATTTTAATGTTATGCACCAATACTTTCTACTTGTTATCAAGCTTCTTTAATCTACCTCTGACTCTCCTCAATATATATTAATAATCAACCTCTCACACATTTGCACTGACATTCTTGTATTTGTTCATCACATGATTGAACCATCTCAATATAACGACCTAATTCCGTCGTTAGGGAAAAGCCAATGGAGAAAGAATTGGGGTCAGAAAACTTTTGGTAGCAACTTGAAATTTCCTAACCTAGTCCAGATTTGGACGAAATTAGAGTCAATAAAGTTTAGGGAAATCTGGTAACAACTGGGTGATTTAATTATGATTTTTATTACATGAATAGATAGCTAAGACGTTTAGGAACCCATACGACTTTACGAAATTTAATTCGATCAAGTAGAACTCCCGAAAATGATCTTAGCGTGAACGGGTCATTTTTGAATGTCAAGGGTTGAAGGTGTGTTGTGAAATGGGGTCTTGGCATTCAAATTCCAACATTCTGTCTCCGTGCATGCCGTTGTAGCGGGATGGATCCCGTCGTAGTAGGACAGACGCGACTTAAGTCGAAAATAAAACCCCAAAAACGTTTTATTCTGCATTTTTTGACTTTGAGAGCTAAGGAACGACCACAGGGGTTTTCTTAACAGTTTTCCACCATTCTTAAGGCTAAATGTAAGGTTTTCACTCCCCGAATCCATTTTTCAATCCGTAGAATGTAAATTCGTGGGTAATTATTGTTGGGGAAGGGTTTTGATCTGAAACTAATGGTGGAAAAAACCATAAATTGGGTATTAGGATCTTGGGTTGGTCTAGGGTTATTGGGCTTGTTATAATCCGGATAATTAAACATATGATTGTTGATCCTTGAATTAATTGTATATTGTTAAACCACGAACAAGCGGGAAGAATTCAGAAAGGAAGATTCAAGTGCCTTAGGGATTCAAGCTTGAATTCGAGGTAGGTGATGGTTGTGATTTCATGTTGGTGTGATATATGTTTGTAATTGCTCATTATAATGCATGTATGTATGCGAATGTTGCATTATTGATCACCATAATCGTAAATGAGGATAATTGAATAATTGTATAGTATGAATCACCTCTTATTGTATGATTGTGAGAATATACATTGTGATTGTGATTGTGGTTTGTTGAATGGATCGGGTGTTACGTTCCGACATACTAACTTGGATCGGTTGCCACGTTCCGGCATAAACATGGGATCGATTGTCACATTCCAGCAAAAATATTAGATCAGTTGCCACGTTCCGGCATAAACATTGGATTGGATACCACGTACCGGTACGCTAACAGTTTGGGTGTGGGTTCCATGAGAGGACCATTGAATTGGGTCCCGTGAGAGGACCATTGAATTGTGTTGTGTATCTACTTGTGATGTTACGTTCATATCTAATGATGATTGATATTGGAAGACTGTATGTTGCTCTAAATTGATAACTAATGTGTAATATTGAGAATGTGGGATGCTACATTGATCTTGAAAAGATGACTAATATTGTATATGTTCGGCATATGCCTGTTTTGTAATGTTGTGATTACTTGCATGTGTTTCACTTATTAGGATAGCCGTGTGATCCTACCAGTACACTATGGTTGTGTACTGATACTGCACTTGCTTGTTCTTTGTTGAGTACAGGGCACTTCAGGCGGCTATTGATAGACCTCAACTAGGTGACTTTTGAGCGTGCCCGAATTCAAATGTGAGCCAGTTCTTTCAGGATGCCATGAATCTTTCTTGTTTAAGTCCACTCTTTTCAAACTCACTGTTTTATTTAGAAAATATATTTTAGACTGGTTTAAGAGTCGCCACTTAATTTTTAAGAAAAATTAAGAAAACTGATTTTCAATAGATTAAAACAGAAAATCAATTGAAAATACTTAAGGGGGGGTTCGGGGGTTCTTATTAATATTCTAGGAAGGTTTTTAAGACACCTAGAATATCCGCTAATGTGGTTATCCGACAATTAATTTACTCGGCTAAAATGATTTAACTTTAACTTAAATTGCAAAATTGAGTTGTTTTGTAATTAGAACTATTTTAAAGGGGAAAAGGGGAAATATTTAAATATTATATGAGTGAACTATCTTATAAAATTATTTATTTAAGTCTTGTTAAGAACTAACTGGTTTAGCTAAACTGTTAAATCAAAATGGGCGTCTTTCGAGGATTTGAATTTTTCGACCTTGAGATTAGCGGCAAATATTTAACAAGCACACAAACACGATAAAGCAAAGAGGGGAAGAGATTTGGGCCCAAATCTGATTTTCCTGTCCGCTTGGGCCAGTATCTGGGCCTATTTCGTTTTGGGACCAAAGACCCAATATTCGACACCTGTCCTAAACTAATCTTTGAATTTTGCTTCTCTTTAGGCCTTTGGCCCAACCCTTGTCTCCTTGTACCTGTCCTATTAACTAACAAATAATAATAATTACAATAAATGGGATTAGACCCAAAATAACGAAATACAAATTTCTTTTGTGCAAAGAGTGGGCCTTTGGCCCAATCTTTCGATTCTTCTTTGCTTCGAATCCTTTCAACTCCAAGGCCTTATACGTCGATTTGATGGCTGGCTGGCTCAAATAAAGAAATTTGGGGCCTTTAGGGCCCCTTTGGAAATGCGAGAATAGGGTCCGTGACGACCCGAATAAATTTCACATGCAACGACAAAGGGAATTGTGATTAGTATACTAAAGAGAAAGAGATAAGGGGGCTGCCACATTTTTATACAGTTAACAATGATGATCTAATGGGCATCAAATATATATATATATATATATATATAATATAATCCAAGAAAACACTACTATGACATATTGTGAAAAACATACTGTACAGCCACGTTTTTAGCATAAAATAACATAAAAATGGAAATAAAATTAGATAGCAGGCAAATGTGTCATGTGTGCTAATAAAGAACAATACTGTAAGATCATTTTAAGCATGATGAACATATTTTGGCCATGTCCAACTTTCGATTTACAATACCAGTGTTAATCAAGGAGAATAACTAGTCATTCGTTCACGAACACAATCAGCCAAACGGACTAAGATGATGAACATAGCGACCCTCAAATACGAACAAGGTTATTGATTCACTTCTTCATAAACTGAGTGAACAGACCCAATTTCACAAAACAAGAAAAGAAAAGACCGACTACTTCGAAGAAATTTAAACGATCAAATACTGTAACACTTTAACTCTCACGTGCTTTCCCTAACTCACTTCCAGTTTGGAAAATATAAGCCAACATACACATAATAGGAGGGATTCGAAAGCCACGTTAATGAGATAACAACCACAAAAAAAGGAGACTTAATACACCACGCCTTGTGACTCAAAAAGCGATAACAAGAAACAAAGAAATGAAGAATATGACATCAGAGATTAAGCGATAATATAGATTCATCTTAGGCAAACAACCATGGAATAAAACAACTATTTCGAAAATGACCACAACTACATCCCGAGAAACACCGGAAATCAGACTCGAACCATACCAGACAAATAAGGTGAAGAGTCGAATAACAGAAGCAGAAGCATAAATCAATTCGAACTAAACGCCGCTAACAACAACTAAAGAGAAATCCCAGCCGCGTTTAGCATATCTCGCCGACATTCAGCCACATTCAATATTATATCAAGAACATGTAGCAAGATGATAACGAAGTTGACCCCCTTTAGGACAAAAAAAAAACCAGAACAGAATACGCCTTGTTTGAGGAAGAAAAATAAAATAATAATAAAAATGTTACCTTTTCCGGTGCAGCGAAATGGAGACGACGACGAGCTGAGCGACGACCTTTATCACGACAACTCGAACGCTAACAGTAGTCAAAGAATCCGAACAGGATATCTCCCTCAAATCAGACTTATGGCAAGCAAAAATAGAAGAATGAAGCTTAGAATGTCCTTTAGTTATTTCCTCTGCTTCTCTTAAAATGTTTTTCGTATGTAACTTCCTATTTTTTTACTTAAGATGTTCTGTGTATGTTTTTTGCTCAAAAATAAAATAAAATCTACTCCCAAAAAAAAAAACCCTTAAGACTAAATGCAAAAAGCGTTTTTATACCAGGAAATTAGGGTAGAAAAAGGGGGGAAATCCGGATGGAATTTTACCATTTGAAATTCGAAATCAAAAATCCTTTCACCCTTTCGGACCAACATCTTTTCTGAGGCCTTCAACCCCATTCCGGAAGAGGAAAGGGGTGGGAAACGCGTGTTGTTGCTGCTGCTGCGACTGCTGGAACAGTACTTAGTTGCTGCCCGTTTTTTTTTTTTTTTTGCAAAGAAAAAGAAGAACGACACAGGTGGGGTCGGCATGTGTTGTTGTACGTTTTTATGTTGTTGTAATGTAATGTGTTTGCTGGGTATCTTTTATGTATTGGGTTAGTGGGTATTGGGTCGGGTTATAGGAGTAATGGGCTGGAGTTAATTGGAAATTAAAAAGGGAAATTGAAATGGGCCTGCTGAATGGATTTTGAAGGGGTGGGAATTGTTGCTGGAAAAAGGGGAAATAATGAACTGGGCTGCAGAAAAATAAAGGCCCAAATTCGGTCCCTTAAAAAATAGATAAGCTAGAATTGGATTGAGACTTTGGCCATACAAATCTAAATTATAGCTAAATGTAGTCAAACTTAGTTGATTAGGAGAAATTCGACTAGTAATTAAATAAGACAAATCAATATTAATTAATTAACGAGCTTTTTAATCTTAACGAAATAAAATAGTTAACTCAATTGTAAACTAATTAATCTAACAATATAAACGACTAAATAACTAAATATTTAAATAAAACTAAAATCATTTTTTAGACAATTTTCAAACATTCATAAAATATACTAATTAGACACATGATTATATGATAATTAACTTAATTATAAACTAATTAACTCGAAATATAAGCTATTAATTAATTTAAACTAAATAGCCGAATATTTAAATAAAACTAAAATCTTTTTGAGACAATTTCGAACATTAATAAAATATACTAATTAGACACATAATTACATAATAATTAACTTAATTATAAACTAATTAACTCGAAATATAAGCTATTAATTAATTTAAACTAAATAGCCAAATATTTCAATAAAACTAAAATCTTTTTGAGATGATTTTCGAACATTCATAAAATATACTAATTAGACACATAATTATATAATAATTAACTTAATTATAAACTAATTAACTCGAAATATAAGCTATTAATTAATTCAAACTAAATAGCCAAATATTTAAATAAAACTAAAATCTTTTTGAGACAATTTTCGAACATTCATAAAATATACTAATTAGACGCCCAATCATATAAAATATCATATTTATTATTTTAAAATTTATAAAAATGACAAAACTACTTAAAATGACTTGAAAAAATTATTTTGAATTTTATAAAGCCGATTATTTCAAATCATTTAGAATTTAGGGAGCTCGATGATTAATTTATATTGGGGAGGGTCAAAATTGGGTGTCAACACTCACACTATTTATTTAAGGTGTTTGTTTAGTTTCGGGGTTGTATCCCTTGTTTTTAGACTTGTTGTTAGTAGAGTTTTGGTACAATGACTTTCAGGTTCTAAGGGTATTTCTGCATTAGTTGTTAGATGTTAGTTGAACTTTCAGAGTTTATGGGGACTCCGTATTAATTATATAGTCATTTAAACCTGCTTCCGTAACATTAAATGCCTTAGTTTTCATAAAATTTGTTAGTTTGGGTTGTAGTAATGGTTCTCCCACAGGAGGGTTAGTGTGGGTGTCAATCACGACGGTCTGGATCGTGACACTCAACCCCGTTTTGCGCATTTTGTCTTTTACCGAAGTCACTCCCACTTTGACTCAAATATACTCATTTTTAATCATATCTCTCCTAGTATACCCACATATCCATTGCAGTATTCTCATCTCCACCACTTTCATTTTCTGAATTTGAGAGTTTATGACTACCCACAGTTTGTTCCATACAACATAGTTGGTCTAACCACCAGTTTGTACTTGACTATAAGTTTAAGGGCACCCTTTTATCATACAAGACTCTGGATACGAGCCTCCATTTCATCCACCATACAGTGAGTAACATCCTCATCAATCTCCTTGTTTTCCTTGATACTAGACCCTAGATACTTAAATGACCCCTCTTTTAATTTGGATGATATGTGTGTATTAAACCTTACTTTCCAAGTTAGTCTCATGAGTCATATCACTAAAGTTGCACTTTAAGTTTTCAGTCTTGATCATGCGCAACTTGAACATTTTAGACTTCATAGTCTATCTCAAAACCTCCAACTTAGTATCAACTTTGTCACGAGTTTCTTCAATTAAAACTATATCATCCGCAAATAACATATACAATGGAACCTCACCTTGAATTTTTCGCATCAATACATCCATCATCAAGAAAAATAGAAGTAACAACTCTATCAACATGAAAAGTGCTCTAAGTCTCCTCCCACTATCTTTAATCGGGTCTTGACTTCATCATACATGTATTTAATCGACCTAGTGTACGTCATAGGTATACCTATAGCTCCCAAACACTTCCATAAAGCCTCATTGGGGACTATCACAAACCTTTTCTAGGTCAATGAATATCATATATAAGTCCCTCAATTCTGTCCCTATAATGCTAAACTAATCTCCTTACGAGATGAATGGTCTCTGTAGTCAAGTATCCTAGCATAAATCCAAATTGATCCATCATCTGCACCACCCTCTCACATACCTTCATAGTGTGTCTTAGCAGCTCAATATCCCTATAGTTGTTGCAATATTGAATATCACCCTTGTTCGTGTACAATGGAATCATCGTACTCCATCTCTATATGCTTCAAGCAACTTTGTAATCTTGTAAACAATATTAAACAACTCAGTTAGTCACTCTGTGCCTGCCCGACCTAAGCTCTTCCAATAATCCACTGGAGTTTCGTTTGTCTAGTCTCTATATGACTCTTCCCCTTCGCAACCTATGAATAGTAACTTTCACCTCCTCAACCTTTATACGCCTACAATAACAATCATTGTGACACTTCCCTAAGTGTTCCAAATCCCCGTATAATATTTTTGCCCCCTCTTCGTTCAAGAGTTAATGCATACTTTACTCTCCCAACTTGCTCATATTTTTTTACTTGCCTTTTCGTTGCAGCCATGCATCCTTTTACACTCTTTATCTATCATTTTTTGTAGTGTAATCGACTTTTTGTATTATCGATATATAAAAGTTAAACTCAAAAAAATCTGCACTATAAATAGAGGGATGCATACACATAATTTGAAATTGCTATTATCTAATATGATCAAATTTATATAGTGCATATCTTCTTAACATGTTTACAAGATCAAAATTAAAAGAAAGGTAAAGTGAAAAATAAAAATCCAGGAAAGTAATTTGATTACAATAAGAGGGTTTATCTATTGATCACAAAAAGAAAAGGAAAAGCTTTATTTACTGATCAGAAACATACAAACAAATTTGGATTATTTTTAATTATAAAAAAAAATTCAATTGATCAATAATCCAATATCTTAGGGTTATTCTTGTGACTCTTCCTCATGAGGTTCCTTTTCTGGTTGCTCATCTGTTGTTATAGCCTCACCTTCAACTACTTCATTAGCTGCTGCTTGATCAGCATTCTTCTTATTATTTGCAGCTTCAAGGACATGTTGATAAGTGCCTTTCTCCATGAAAAGTTGTGCAAAATGATGTTTGCAATAGAGGATTCCATCAAGTGATGCATATGTTGCATGTGTAAGTGGACACCCTCCATGAGCACATTTGAAACATGACTTGTGGAATGATTCTCCTTCCATTGTCACCTATAACATAAATTTCAACATCCATCTTATCAATCACTATACATTCCCCCCCCCCCCCCCTCCCCCTCCCCCCCTTATAATCTTGGACCATTGTTGTTTGGTATGACGAAAGTCATCAGGAGGTCATTTTTTGGTGTTTAGTTACCAAAACATATTTTCGAAGGAAAATAGTTTTTATTAAAAATGGGGAAAATGACTTCCTTTAGTGAGGACATTAAATGCAAGCTTTATAATATGGGCTCTATAAGACTCAATAGCTTTTGCCCTATTCTTATATATGTAGCTTATTAAAAATCAACTAAGTATGTATACAAAAATAAAATTCAAAATTAATACTTGAGGTTACTATCCTAAAAAATCACAATCCATAAAATTCAAATTCTGAATCTGTTATTCGTGTCTGCCCTTATTTGTAGAAAAAGAATCATTTTTCCTACAATTATTTAACTTTTAACATTATACTATCTGTTCAAACTAACACTTAAACATTTTTATTAATCTTAATTACTCAAAAATTTCATAAAAACGTTCTTCAATTTATATTATCATCAACTTTTAATGTATATTTTTGACGGATAATATTCTTCACTCACCAACAAAACACCAAAAAATATTTTCCAAAAAAAACGTCTTTACAGAAAATAATTTCCTTCTTACCAAACACATGGGTAACTAGTGAAGGGACTTTTTCTTTTATTTTGTTAAAAATAATGAATCTAACCTTTTCAAGTGGATAGACAGTTTTGGTGCAGGCTGCACATTTGTCTTGGGTTCCAGAAAACATGGCAGAGAGTTTGCTTGGAGTTCTTGCCTGCACAAAATTTTACAGACTAATTAGGATGGTTTAAAGAAACATAAAATATAATTTTTTGAATTTTCAAATTTCATTATAGAATATATAAAAGTTGATGAAAATGTACTTAAAGTAGCGTACCAATGCATTTTCCTTGTCAGGCTTAGGTGCTGAAATGTTAATTAAAATGACAAAAATAATTAGTAAAGATGAATTTAAAAAATTACTAATTGGTATGTATTATGTAAGTTATATGAAAAGAATGTCTCACAAGTCTGAAAGTTCTTGCTAAAATTTCCACATTCCTTAAAAAGTTGTTCAAAATGTGTCTTGCAATAGAGGACTCCATCCATGGAGGAGTAGTTGCTCATCTACATTACATTATATTAAATGTCAAATTATTATCCCATGATCATAATATAAAAAAGAAGTAAAAAAAATGTTGATCATTTCATGATCTATTGAACAACAATTTAAATTCTCTAGCGAAAGCCTGAATAAACGAGGAGGATTGAGGTTGATTGACCCCCAATATAAAACTACTCATGCGTGACATTCTTAAATGGAGTGACATAGATAGTAAAGATTCATATAATTAATCCTGACAATTAGTTGTTTGAAATTGAGGCGTGAAATTTGTTGTTGTTGATTTGATGTGAGGAGGAACGATATCTTGCTAACTTTTAGTGGTGTTTTGAGATAAAAAGGACAAACTTCTTTTAATCAATTTCTTGAAAAGTGGATGTGGTATGTTGCAACAACAACATTAACCACGCCTCAATTTCAAGTAAATTACAGCCTATTATAATGAATTCTCAGTGTCCAAGTCGCGATAATTACATATATTAAAAGAAAGGGCAAAAAAGATGCACCAACCACAAGAGTTCCTTTGCAATGTGTGCATTTGAAGCAAGATTTATGATAAGTTATTCCATCAGCAGACAACAAATCAACAAAGTAAACAGTCTTATCACAAGCTTTGCATTTATCCAATGTTCCTGTGAATGACATTTTAAAATTTTCTTTATTGTCTTCTTTGCTTTTGTTTCAATCTCAATAACTTCTTTTTTTCAGAGTTAGAAATGGCAGAGGGAAAAAAAAATTCAACAAGAAATGCTCTTCTGCCCAATTTTTTTTTGGTTATTGAGATTAAACAAACAACAAAGAAAAGTTTGTGTAATAGAGAAATTCATTAATTTTCCAATGGAAAATAATTAGTTGAATTCTGCTATATCAACCGATAATTTTCGGACACGTGATTGGGAGATCAAAATATTAGGAGGTACAATTTACCTCTCATTCTCTTGAATTTGAGTGAAATTAGGACCTTCTTTGAGTCTTTCCCTTTGTTACAACATTGTAATTTAATCCATTCTAGGTTGTTAGATCAGTTCAAACTTGGTATTTCCCGGTCTTTTTGTTTAAAAAAAATAATTAAAAAGAGGACTATATGTCACTTTTTCTAACAAGTAATGAGCCCGTTTGACTTAACTGAAATAACTGAAGAATCGAAACTTAAGATTGACTTTCAAAAGTTACCAATATGAAACCTAAGCCAAAAGTTACCAATATGAAACCTTACTTAGACTTCTTGGCTCGTCCAACCTAGCAACATTCATGAGTTGCTAGTTCAACTGACCAGAAGAAGTTGAGAAGTAACAAGCGCGGTGTTTTCTTTCTATCACTCTCATCTAACAACATTCATGAGTAAAATTTGGTGTAGCTCAGTCAACTTTCCTATTGCAATTGAATATATTTGTTTATGGGAAAAAGGACAAATATACCCCCAAACTATCGTAAATGGTATGCAAATATCCTCCGTCATACTTTTGGGACATTGGTACCCCTGCTGTCCAAAAACTAGAGCATATATGCCTTTCACTCTTATCAAGAATTTAAATTATATCCTCTCCATTGTAACATTATGTGTGTAACCATAGATATTAATTAGATCAATTTTCACCATTTGAATAAATGATACACTAACAATCACCCCTTTATTAATAAAATTTCCCTAATGAGATAAACCCCTGAGTCCAACAAAGGATCATAAAGTACTGATATTACAAAGAGAAGATCGAAGAAAATAAAATGCACATACCGGTTATTATAGCGGTTCCTTCTTTTCCTAGAAAACGACTCAAATTCTTTTTTTACATTCTGATAATCACTCTTATTCCCTTTCTCTAAGTTGAGGCCATAAGCCTTAGGATTTGGACATGTAAGGAATTCCAATTACATGTAAGTTGGTTTTCTTCCTTACTGTTTCACCAAAAGCCTCTGTCATGTCAAGGTTGTTTGGTTCAATTCCATTTGGTAGTTTCCAATCAAAATGCAACAAAAGCTGAGCAAGTGGAAGTTCAAGATTTGAAATTCCAAACAAAATTCCAGGACATGCTCTCCTTCCAGCACCAAATGGTATGAACTCAAAGTTATTCCCTTTGAAATCGAGAGTCGAATTCTGATGTCTTTCTGGTTCAAAGCATTCAGCATTTTTCCAGTATTTTGTATCCCTGCATATTGCCCATGCATTAACCATTAACCTTGTATTGGCCTGTATCTCGTAGCCGCCAAGTTCACATCTTTGTCTAGCTACTCTTGGTACTAACAAAGGCACGGGCGCATGCAATCTCAATGTTTCTTTGATAACTAATCTCAAGTAGTCCAGTTGCTGCACTTCAGACTCTGTGATCATACTTTTTCCTTTGAATGCTTGTCTCACTTCGGCCTGCGCCTGCTCCATTACCTGTGGATTCTTCATCAGTTCTGCCATCGCCCACTCTAAGGCTGTCGATGATGTGTCAGTCCCCGCAATAAATGTTTCCTGAGAATGCAATTATAGTTAATACTCCACCTTGTCCATATTATATAGTCTTTTAAGGTCTTTGCACACTACTTATAATTATATCTCAGATGAGTTGATCGCGTAAATAGTTCTTTTACACTATCTGTATATAGAAGTTAAACTCAAGTCCTAGGCTTTCTAAAACATACCAGAATGACAGCTTTGATTGTGTCAGTTGTGATAGGAACTTCAAGGTCACCACTTTCTTGAACTCTCAATAGTACATCTACAAGATCTTCCTTGTCCTTACGATCAATTGTTAGTTTCCTTGCAGCTTTATGCTCTTGGAGAACGCTTTCTAAAATCTTGTCGATTTGGTGATGTATTTTCTCCATTGCAGCCTTTGCACCAGTTAGAGGATGGAGAAATTTGAGTGATGGGAATGTGTCTGGCAAGTCAAATCCACCTGCCAGATCAACTATTTTCCTCAAAGTAGCGATAAATTCATCTTGATTCTCGAGTTTCCTACCAAATGCTGCCCTGGCAATTATGTTGTTTGTCAAAGTAAATATCATCTGACTTAGATTGATGGTAGTACCAGCAGGATTCAAGGAAATCGTCTTGATGAGATCCTCCACTTCCTCTTGTCTTAACGACTCAAATGACTGTACGCGTTTGACATTAAGTAGCTCTGCAACACATATTTTTCTAAGTTGTCTCCAATGATCACCATAAGGAGAAAATGTAATCTGAGTGCTATTGTATCCAATTATATCTGCAACAAGAATTTTCGGCCTATCTGCAAAAACAAGATCATGTGTTTTCATAACTTCTTTCGCTGCTTCAGCCGAGGATACAATAACAGTAGGAACTTCACCAAATCTTAGGTGCATAATCGGTCCGTATTCATTAGCCATGTCTCTCAAAGTATGATGAGGGAGTGATCCCATTAACTGATGCAAGTTCCCGATAAGAGGAAGTTTTCGTGGACCGGGGGGTAAATTTGGCCCTTTTCCTCTCTTGGATTCTCTCATAAGCTTAATAGCTATGACTAGAAAGAGTAGAAAGCTAAGAAATATAGAGAATTGGGAGAATGAAAGCTCCATTTCATTGAGATTTAGTTATGTGAATACAACTTTTACAATGTTAAGCTTTATAAAAAAGTTTCAAGAATTAAATAATATCTCAATTTCTTGTCCTCTAATGCAAGTTGTTACTGTAATCATCATTGGAATTGTTACTGCAGAACTCTATTCCTTTATCTTGATGAGAGTATCAAATTGATCAATCATAGAGTTTTGGACTTTACCTCCTTAAATCTTAAACTATATATATCTTCATGTAACATTATTTCTATTTATATCAATCATGTTTAATCTTAGTCATGCTTTTATAGACTGGATAGGGTACTTTTAACTGTGTCTGGATGAGTGTTGCAACATAGTAAGAGATGTGACATGTATTTACCATATACAACTATAGTTTCTATCAACAGTATTTTACATTTGTATTCTATCAAATATAAGTGGGAGATTTGTATCAAGCGAGAGATGGTAGAGATCTATGTTCTTCCTTTTCATACTCCGACTCTTTGTACGCCTGAACGAGGGAGAAATATAATATTGTATTAAAGAGTATACAAAACATGATACAAATGTATAACTAGGATAAGATACAGTTGAATACATTGACACAAAATCTATTGCCAGTATACACTCAGATACATTAATATATAGTGAATACATAAGGAACAAATATACTTGATAATTATATTTGCTGATACATAGTGAATACACAAGGAACATATACACTTGACGGTGATACAAATTTTATTCGTTGACACAACTTGATACAATTGTATTCGTTAATACACTTGATATAATTATATTTGTAATACAAATCAATTGTATTCGTTGATACAAATCAATTGTATTCGTGGCATAACCTCATACAACGATATAATACGTATTCATGCTATCTCTCTCTCTCTCTCCCAAATATCACATGTGTCTCTCCTCCCTCTCCCAATATCGTTCACCTCTTTGCTCCTTATAATATGTAAGTATGAATCGTAACTAAGCAAGCTATAACTATAGATTTATAGTTATGACCAAACTAAAGTCATTTTTGAAATTACATAGTAAGGCAAACATGTGATATGTATTTACTATACACAACTATAGTTTTAAAGAACTACAATTTATAGCTATATTTAAGATTTTATAGCAAATTTCTATCTCCCTCGACTCTCCCCTCTCCTTCTCTTTGTATCTCCAGTCCAATACAAGTTTCAGATTGCAAAAGAAGTTGTATCAATTGTATTTTGTATCATTTATAGTTGAGAGATTTGTATTAGGCAAGAGATGGTGGAGACCTCCCTTATTCGTCTTCTCCTCTTTTATTTCATAGTCAGACTCTCAATATGCCTGAACGAGGGAGAAATACAATATTAAATCAATTGTATTCTAAAAGAGTATACAAAATATGATATAGATGTATAACAAGGACAAATTACAGTTAAATACATTGAACACAAATCTTTAGTCAGTTGCAAATACACTCAAATACATTAATATAGAGCGAATACACAAGAAACATATACACTTGATACAATTATATTTGCTTATACAATTGTATTTGTTAATACAATTGATACTTAGTGAATACACAAGGAACATATACACCTGATATTTGACGATACATATTGTATTCGTTGATACCATTTGATATAAATGTATTCGTTAATACAAATTGTATTTATTTATACACTTAATATAATTGTATTTGTTGATACAAATCAAATGTATTCGTGATAACCAAATACCCCATATAGGACAGGAAATTACTGCACTATATAAGAGTATTTATGATAAAAGCTCAAAAACTTGTTTCTTTTGGTGTGATAAAGGAAGTACACTAAGCCCTACATTATTATATCGTCATCTTCATGTTTATCTTCATCCCGTTAAATTACAGACTCTAACTAGTTGTTGAACATCAACCTAAAATTACTCTAACATAAAACAATATTACTTGTCTTGAGCTAAAATCGCACACATTTTTTTCTCAAAAAATTTTCATAGCATTAAAAATATTCACACGTAGCTTCTTTTTATTTATTTTTTTCGAAGTTCTAATGTGAAACTTTTATTCGCCCATAATCACATCCTTTTATCTTGAGATAATTTCCTAAAATATATATTATTGCCTTATACACAAAGGTGACAAAATCAAATCCAACCCGATCCAACCCATTTAGGTTTGGATTGGTTATTGATCCGACCATTTGTTAGCTCAACTCATTTCAACTCAACCTATTTCAACTCATTAAAAATTGGATTGATATGTAACCTAAAATGATTTTTGATAAATCTTGTCAAAATACTTTTTAAAAAAAAAATATTTTATTTTATATGTTATATATAGTTATAATAAAGAAATATTTTTATTAGGTACTAAAAACTTATAAAATAACAAATATAGCTATTAAAACTTAGTAAAAACTGGACGGATTGGATTATGACCCGTTATCGAACCAAAGCAATGAATGATGAAAGATTCTAATATTTGTTTGTTACCAATACTCCCTCCATTCCATATTAATTTAATTTTTGAGGTGTTTCACACCCTTTAAGAAAAGTAGATTAAGACATAAATTGAACTTACTTTTCCATTTTTACCCTTATTAATTATTGTCAAATTTATGATTAAAATAACTAAATATTAATTAATCACTAATTCCAATACTAACTAATGAAGGATAAAATTGAAAGAATATTCTAAAAGTAGTCTTGAAAACTGAACAATTAAGCTAATTTGAAAAATGAAAAATGCCTCAAAAATTAACTTAATATGGAATGGAGAGAGTATTAGTTATCATATTACTCATACAAGCTACTAGCCAACCCATGTCAGCAAATACTAGTGAAGCATCACTAGTCATATTTTATTATTTGGAAGATGTGATAACATTAGAGTATGTTCGATTTGCGTTCTCAAAAAAAAAGACATATGTTCCATCAGTGGCTGTAGCAATAATTATCAGGGGAGGCCCATTACTACTAAAATAAAATAATTAAACATTGTCATATTGTAAAAACAAAAATAATGAAGTAACAATATTAATATTTGATTTTAATAATTTGTTGGTGTTACACTTTTTATGTTATTTTAAATCAATTAGGGTTATTCAAAATCGATAATCTAAACCGAAAAAAGTTATTAGTTCATCGGTAAGCGATTATTGGTTTAATGATTTTGATAAGGGTTTTGATTTTTTTTATAATCGGGTTATCGGTTCTTACCTGTTTGAGTTTTTTTCTTAACAAGGTTAACCCGATAGTAAATTAATAAATTGTATTTATAGCATTCGGTATATAAATTTCTTCACTTAGGATTTAGTTTCATATTTTTATTTCTGGCAGTCTCAAACTTTCGGTTATTCTACAATGTGTTGATGTTGTTTTTGAGCAAGATACAATCTATCAACTCATGTCACCATGTTTCTAAGTTATTTTCAATCATTTATTTTTTGTATCGAATCTTAACGGTTAAACCGATAACCGATAAGTCAATACCTTAATGCTTCTTAACAGTTTAGCACGAGAAAGACGAAGAAAATAAGACATGAATTATAAAAAACTTATAAAAATAAACAAATAAAAAAAAGGGAAAAGGGTTCGAAATATATTCGAACTTTGATCGAAATTATTGTAACAATCCCAAACTTTGGGCAGGACTTTTACCTTCCTGCACTATTTAATAGTGTATTTTAAAGATATATAGGTGCTCACATGGATATCATAAATATTGCATCATTATAAATAGTAATTTGTTCAGTTGAACACTTATATATCTTTAAATACACTATTAAATAGTGCATGAGGGTATTTCAGACATTTTTTACTCCATAAAAATGCCACGACCCAAACCGTCGTGATTGACACCCACACTAACCCTCCGGTAGGAGAACCGATACTACAACCCAGCTAAGATACTACACATTTAAAGATACGGAAGCAGGTTTAAATGCAGAAATTATATAGAGTTCTCATAAACTCCAAAAGTTTAAATAAACTAGCCAAACTACTGCGGAAGAACAACCCCTAGAACCTGAAAGTCATTGTACCAAAACATCTAAAGTGCAACAAGTCTAAGAAAAGGGGGTGCAACCCCGAAACTAAACAAACACCCTAAACAAATAGTTTGAGTCCGAAAAGAGTGGACTTAAACAAGAGAGATTCATGGTAGCCTGAAAGAACTGGATAACCCTTCAATCCGATCACGCTCAATAGTCACCTAACTGAGGTCTGTCAATAGCCACCTTAAGATGTCCTGTACTCAACAAAGAACAAGCAAGTGCAGTATCAGTATACAACCACAGTGTACTGGTAGGATCACGCGGCTATTCCAGTAAGCGAAATATATATAAGCAGTCACAACAAAGTAAAACACACATATACAAAATATATATATACACAACGATTATCATTTCAGGAGCAATGCACGATTCTACATTCTCAATAACAAGTAGATATAACAAATTAATGGTTCTTTCATGGAACCCAATTCAATGGTCCTCTCATGGAACTCATACCCAAACTGTTAGTGTACCGAAACGTGGTACCCGATCCCAATTAGTGTGTTGAACGTGACACCCGATCCCATATGTGCGCTGAAACGTGGCACCCGATCCAAGTTAGTGTGTCAGAACGTGACACCCGATCCAATATATATGTCGGTACGTGACATCCGATCCTAGTTAGTGTGTCAGAACGTGACACACGATCCATTTAACAAGCCACAATCACAATCACAATGTACATTCTCATAATCATACAACTAAGTGTTGATTCATGGAATACATTCATTCGTTCATACTCAATACATTAGGTGTGATCAATAGTCTCCATTCACATACATACATGGATTACAATGAAGCAATTACTAACATACATCATGCAAAACATGAAATCACAACCATCTACTTCGAACAAAGCTTGAATCCCCTAAGAAACTTGATTCTTCCCTTTCCGAATGTTTTCCGCTTGTTCTTGGTCTGCAAACAATCAATATAACGCGAGGATCAATAAACAAGACCTAATTACCCGGATCATAATCAATAATATCAACCCTAGGTCGAACCCTTGATCCCCATACCCAGATTAGGGTTTTATCCACCATAATTTCCAGATCAAAACCCTCCTCCATCGATAATTACCCAAGAAGCTAAATTCTACGGATCGAAAAATGGATTTGGGGAGTGAAAACCCTACCCTTGGTGCTAGAAGAGGTGGAAAAACTTCAAGAAGTATCCTTGGGTCGTTCCTTAGCTCTCAAGATCGAATGTTGTAGAATAATAACATTTTTGGGGTTTATTTCTGACTTAAATCGGGACTGACCCGCTATGGCGGCCACAATCCCGCCACAGTGGCTCCACCCTTGTAACAACCGGGTTCGTCATTATAGAGAAGCCAATGGGGGAAAATTTGGAGTCGAAAAACTTTTTTCGTATTATTTGGATTTTTCCAACCTAGTCCAGATTTAGACGAAATCAGAGTCTTTAAGATGTAGGGAAATCTGGTAACAATCAGGGGATTTAATTATGAATTTGATTACATGAGTAGTTAGATAACTCGTTAAGGAATTCGTACGACTTTACATTGAATTCGGGCGAGTAAAACTTCCGAAATTGATCTTAGCGTGAAGGGTATTTTCTAAGCGTCGTGGGTTAGAGGTGTGTTCTGAAATGGGGATTTTGGAATTCTTTAAATAGCTCCCTGGTTCGTGCAAGACGCCTTTGGCAGGGGTTTTGGCCGCTCTGGCGGGGCCGCTGAAGCGGGATGAGGGCCGTTATGGCGGGTTCGACGCGACTTAAGGTTGTAAATAAACTCCTAAATGACCTCATTCTGCACTTTTTGATTTTTAGAGCTAAAGAACGAACCTCAGGCGACTCCTAACAGTTTTCCTCCATTCTTGAGGCTAAAGGTAAGTTTTTTACTCCCCGAATCCATTTTTCGATCCGTAGAATGTAATAGAATGGACAATTAATGATAGGGGAGGGTTTTGATCTAGATTCTATGGTGAAAACAACCATATTTTGGATACTTGGGATCATGGGTATGATATAGGGTTGTTAGAATTGTTAGTAATACGGGTAATTAGTGATTGTTTATTGATTTTCGTATTATATTGATTATTTGTAGACCAAGAACAAGCGGACCGAATTCGGAAAGGGAAGGATCAAGTTTCTTAGGGTTTCAAGTTTGTTTCGAGGTAGGTGATGGTTGTGATTCTATGATTGTATGATGTATGTTTGTTCTTGCTTTATTATGATACATGTATGTATATGAATGTTTCATTATTGATCACACTTGTTATAATGAGGTAGATGAATGATGGTTGTCATGAAATCATGACTTAATTGTATGATCTTGAGGATATACTTGTGATTGTGATTGTGATTGTGGTGTGTTGAATGGATCAGGTGTTGCGTTCCGACACACTAACTTGGATCGATTGCCACGTTCCGGCATAATTATGGGATCAATTGCCACATTTCGGCATAAACATTGGATCGGGTACCACGTTCTGGTATGCTAACTGTTTGAGTTTGGGGTCCATGAGAGGACCAATGACGTTACATAATTGTGTATTTTGAGACATGTGAAGTTGTTCGTTGTTCGTAAATGTTGATGATATTGTATATGTTCGATATGTGCATGTTATTATATTGTTGTTTGACTTATGTATGTTGCACTTAGTGGGATAGCCGCATGATCCTACTAGTACACTGTGGTTGTGTACTGATACTGCACTTGCTCTTATTTTTATTGAGTACAGGGCATCTTCAAGCGGCTATTGACAGACCTCGCTTAGGAGATTAGTGATCGTTCGAATTCAAGGGTGAGCCAAATCTTCCGGGCTTCCATGGGTTCTCTTTCGTCTATGTCCACCATTTTCAGAATTAGACTATGTTCTAGTTAGTTGATTAGTTCATTAGATTGGGGTTGCATCCCTTCTTGTTTAGACTTGTTGAACTTTAGATGTTTTGGTACATTGACTTTCAGGTTCTAGGCATTACTTCCGCAATGTTAGTTTATTATTGTTAGACTTTTGTTAGAGTTTATGGGAACTCTATTTATCTCCTTAGTATTTAACTTGCTTCCGTAACTTAAATGTCTTAGTTTTGGTTTAGTTGCTTGGTTTGGGTTGTAGTAGTGGTTCTCCCACCAAAGAATTAGTGTGGGTGCCAATCACGATGGTCTGGGTCGTGACAGCCCTGGCGGGAATAATTCCGCCCTGGCGGCTTGCACGGAACCAGAGAGTTAAATTAAGAGTTCCAAACCCTAGTTTCACAACACACCTTCATCCCATGACACTGAGAAAATACCCGTTCACGCTAATATCAGTTTCGGGAGTTCTACTCGCCCGAATTCTATTATGTAAAGTCGTACGGGTTCCTTAACGTATTAGCTATATAATCATGTGATCAAATTCATAATTAGATCTCTCATTCGTTACCAGATTTACCTAGACCTCACTAATTCTGATTTCGTCCAAATCTGGACTAGGTTAGGAAATTCCAAGTTACTACCAAAAAAAATTATGGCCCCAATTCTTTCTCCATTGGCTCTTCCCTAATGACGGAATCGGGTCGTTACAATAGATACTAATTTACTCATCACTCATCCCCGAGTAATCAACTAGGAAAGACTGGCTAAAGTATGGGTAGAGTAGTACCTGAATCGCTGAACAACTGGGGATACTTGTCCCGCATGTCCTTAGCTTCCGGACATCGCGATCAAGAATTTCAACAGTTTCTTCCTCATACAAAAGGTCTTGTTTAACAAAACTGAGTCTCACTTTATGATGTAACCTTCGTCCCCAAACCAACCAATTGAATACCTACACATCCTCCCATATAATGCCTCAATGAAGTCATCTCAATACTCGAGGGATAATTATTATTGTATGTAGACTTAACTAACAACAAAAGTGATTCCTAGCAACCACCAAAGTTGATTGTACCCATATCTGCAACGTGTTATCAATTACCTCGACACAATCATCAAGATGAATTCTTTCTCACATAAGTATGATATAATTCTAAATCGATACTTGCTACAATTAGAAGTGAACCTGAACCAACCAACACACACTCATAATACCCAAACAATCATGACTATCAACATCTCCATCTCATAGCATAAATTTCCATAAGCTTAAGTTATAAAAATTTGATCTTTAGACATCAGATACTCATCGAAGGATATGTCCAAGCATACAAACCTTTTAACCACATTATTGAATGCTAGATTTAGCAATTATGATTGTAGATTACCCTTGAGAACAGTAGAATTGGACCTAATGATCCCCACATTCAACCACACACAATCAATACATGACCTCGACGACTAGACGAATATTAAGATTGTCGGACAACCATGATTATGCAGGGTAGCTCTTCTATGAATTCTCATAAGCAAGTGGTACATGTAGAAGCACTGAAATACTTTAACAACTCCAAGACGACACCAAATATGTCCTCTGAAATAACCAAATCTTCCCAATCATCTCACTCAACCAAGAGAACATCGCAGGATCAGTACACCTGATCCACCACTAGGGATCCACCCATAAAAGTGAAAACATACGTGAGCATAGCTAGTGAGACATACTCACCACCATGTACAAAAAGAAATAGATGGTCAAGTAAGAATTTTACGAAATAAATATTGAATAACACCAAAGGTTTTCCTCTGAAGAGTCTATACCAGTCATTTCCATTCAGTTGACTCCACATATTTTTCACATCATTCCACTGAAGT
Source organism: Solanum acaule (assembly GCA_036250505.1). NCBI lineage: Eukaryota > Viridiplantae > Streptophyta > Magnoliopsida > Solanales > Solanaceae > Solanum > Solanum acaule. The sequence goes on along the minus strand of JAJOOR010001453.1, from coordinate 27,191 downwards.
CCACACTCAAAATACTAACAACCATCATGAACACTCTGGCCATTTACTTACTCTAAACCAACACTTTTAAATGAAAACCTTTCTTAGATACTTTAATACTCAAAGTAATAAACTTTACGACTTAAACTAGGTGTAAGCCCTTTCAAATGTTCAATACCTGATACAATTGATCATTTCTCGCCTTACAATTTCATACCTTGACAAAATATATCACCACGAATGGAGACTTACAATAAAAAAAATATGAATTGTAAATCAACTGTATAACACAATACCATTATCTATCAACATTAGCTTGTACCTTGAAGATTTTTATGAATTCGTGGATCTTCGCTTATCATTGATCGCCTCTCCATCGATCTTTTAATATCTTTCACTATAAATTCAATCGTACTCATTACTAAACTCAAGCAAAAACAAAAGCACTTATCATCACACTCGAGCTAATGTCTGCACACTCATTTCTCAAGTCTTTTCCAATACTTTTTAACCAATCTGATGGACCCTTGACACTATTATCATAGCCACAACAAAACAAATAAAATCACGCATCTCTGAACCCAATTATCTACCTCTCTGAAGATATCTCTTTAGCTTTTGCAATCAAATAAAATATTCTTGCTCTCGCTTCTCTCTAAAGGATGTACTGCATCCCACTATTTCTTCTTCATTATGACTCTAGCTCTTTCAAATTCTATTCAAGTGGTGTCCCACCATCTCTTAAAACTTTTCATACAACCACATTACTCACCAAAGGTTAGGAACCCACAACCTTAGATACTCACGAGTCGTAATTACTACATAAACTTCGCTTAACCACAATCTTATTATATAGTTACATCCCATCACAAACTCTTATTACCATTATGCTCGGTCAGACCGGACTATCACTACGAAGTCAACCTTTTCATCAACACGACGCCTCAAACTCAAGTAAACTCATCAAATTCAAAGGACTAACCCATTTTTTATACGCACTTACTTACTAAAATCTTTCATTTCCTTCACCCAAGTATACTCAATGGAACTTTCTTTATCCATAAGCTTGTCATTTCGATATCAATCCACCCCTTTATGGCTTAAGATAAAATCACCAGTCCTCATACTGCAATCCTTCTTCTTAACAAACAAGATAGGAGCACCCCACAGGGAAACACTAGGAAGGATGAAACCTTTATCATGAAGCTTCTGGATTTGAGCCTTAAGCTCTCTCAATTCAACCAGAGCCATGCAATAAGAAGGAATGGGGATGGGGCGAGTGCCAAGTTCCAAGTCAATGCAAAATATATATTTTCTATCTGGAGGCATACCAGACAAATTAGTAGGAAACACTTCTCTGAATTTTGAAACCACATGAATAGACTAAATAGAGGGAGACTCAACCTCAACATCTCGAATATGAGCTAAATAAGCCAAACAACCTTGCCCCACCAGTTTCCTAGCCCACACAAAAGATATGATCTTAGATGGCTTAGGCTTGTACACCTCTTCCCACTCTAACCTTTCCCTACCCAGGATCTCTAGAGTTACCGACTTAGTATTACAATTAAGCTCGGTATAATAGGGGTACAACCAAGTCATGCCTAAGATTATATCAAGTCGGTCATATTCCGCATAACCAAATCTACCCAAGTCTAAAAATCTATAAACACACAGGACAAACACGATACACATGGGTGACTATGACAGACTCTCCAACTGGGGCAAAAACATGGATGGGGCATCAAGTACATCAGAAACCGCATCAAATCCCAAGGAAAACTAAACTGACACATATGAACAAGTAGAACCCGGAGTCAAAAAAATAGTATCCATCCGGTCACATATAAGAATAGTACATGTGATCACTGCATCTGACGCCTCAACCTCGGTCTTGCCCGGAAAGGCATAAAACTGAGCCTTGTCATCTCGACGAGCAACCTCCTTGCCTGGCTGCATTGCTCTTCTACCTGCATTACCATTTCCCCGGCCACCACGGCCTTGCTTGATTTCCTCCTCATATGCCCAGGTTCTCCACAATTGTAACACATTTAATAACTTAACCAAGTAAGCATTATTGCTATTCTAGTAGTCGTATCATGACTCTCTTTGATATACAATCAATCCAGGAAATCATAGTATAGCTTCTAACCTCAATTGGCATAACTTAATTTCATCATTTGCTAAACAACCCATACATGTTATGACAACAATACTAAATGCATTTTCCAAAGTAATGGTGTTCATTATATAGTTGTCCCTTACCAAATTTTCTTGAATTTGTTCCTCACTTTTTAAATAAACCAAGATGTCATCAATAAATACTATAACAAAAGAATCAAGACATGGTTTGAACACACCATTCACCAAACTCACGAAAGTTGCAGGCACATTTTCCAACCCAAACGACATAACTAGAAACTCATAGTGCCCATAACGGGTCCTAAATGTCGTTTTTGGTATATCCTCAGGCCTAATCTTTAACTGATGATAGCGAAACCTTAGACCAATCTTAGAGAAAATTGATGCACCCTGCAACTGGTCGAAAGATCTTCTATCTGAGGCAGCGAATACTTGTTCCAAATGGCGACCCTATTCAACTGTCGGTAGTCTATACACATCTTCTCTTCCTAGTGATGGTCTTACCACTTTTGTTGCTCTAGTTCGAACCATATAGTGAATGAGGAAAGATACCAATTTGTATCACCCAGATACCAATTGGATTCAAGTCATAACACGAAGGAGTATAAAGAAGTGAGTTTTTCCTAAAGTCTTATAGCTTCTCGAAGAAAAGTACGGACGTTTTCATACCGTTCTGCAAGACTCTACTAGACTTGTTTTGGTACAATGAGAACAATGAACCTAGGGCTCTAATACAAACTTTGTCACAACCCAGACCGTCGTGATTGGCACTTACACTAATCCTTCAGTGGGAGAACCGATACTACAACCCAACTAAGCAGCCTTAACCAAGATACTACGTATTTAAAGATACGGAAGCAAGTTTAAATGTAGAAATTATATAGAGTTCCCATAAACTCCAAAGGTTTAAATAAACTAGCCTAACTACTGCGGAAAAACAACCCCTAGAACCTTAAAGTCATTGTACCAAAACATCTAAAGTGCAACAAGTCTAAGAAAAGGGGGCGCAACCCAGAAACTAAACAAACACCCTAAACAAATAGTCTGAGTCTGAAAAGAGTGGACTTAAACAAGAGAGATCCATGGCAGCCTGAAAGAACTGGATCACCCTTCAATCCGGTCACGCTCAATAGTCACCTAACTGAGGTCTGTCAATAGCTGCCTGAAGATGTCCTGTACTCAACAAAGAACAAGCAAGTGCAGTATTAGTACACAACCACAGTGTACTGGTAAAATCACGTGGCTATTCCAGTAAGCGAAATATATATAAGTAGTCACAACAAAGTAAAACACGCATATACAGAATATATATGCACAACGATCATCATTTCAAGAGTAATGCACGATTCCACAGTCTCAATAACAAGTAGATATAACAAATCAATGGTTCTTCCATGGAACCCAATTCAATGATCCTCTCATGAAACCCATACCCAAACTGTTAGTGTACCGGAACGTGGTACTCTATCCCAATTAGTGTGCCGGACGTGACACTCGATCCCATATATGCGCCGAAACGTGGCAATAGATCCAAGTTAGTGTGTCAAAATGTGACACCTGATCCAATATATATGTCAGTATGTGATATCCAATCCCAGTTAGTGTGTCGGAACGTGACACACGATCCATTTAACAAGCCATAATCACAATCACAATGTACATTTTCATAATCATACAATCAAGTGTTATTCATGACATACAATTATTCGTTTATACTCAATTACATTAGGTGTGATCAATAGGCTTCATTCACATACATACATGCATTACAATGAAGCAATTACTAACATACATCACGCAAAACATGAAATCAAAACCATCACATACTTCGAACAAAGCTTGAATCCCCTAAGAAACTTATTTCTTCACTTTCTGGATTCTTTTTACTTGTTTTTGGTCTACAAACCATTAATATAATGCGAAGATCAATAAACAAGACCTAATTACCTGGATCATAATCAATAATACCAACTCTAGGTCGAACCCTTGATTCCCATACCCAGATTAGGGATTTTTACACTATTAGTCCCAGATCAAAACCCTCCCCCATCGATAATTACCCAAGAAACTGAGTTCTACGGATCAAAAATGGATTCGGGGAGTAAAAACCTTACCTTTGGTGCTGGAAGAGGTGGAAAACCTTCAAGAAGTATCCTTGGGTCTTTCCTTAGCTCTCAAGATCGAATGTTCAAGAATAATAATGTATTTAGGGTTTATTTTTGACTTAAATCGCGACTGACCCACTATGGCGACCACAATCCCGCCACATCGACCCTTTCCTGGCGGGGAAAATATTGCCCTGGTGGCTTGCACGGAACCAGAGAGTTAAATTAAGAGTTCCAATCCCCTATTTCACAACACACCTTCATCTCATGACACTCAGAAAATACTCGTTCATGCTAAGATCAGTTCGGGAGTTCTACTCCCCCGAATGTGATTCCGTAAAGTCATACGAGTACCTTAACGTCTTAGCTAGTACGGGTTCCTTAACGTCTTAGTTATCTACTCATGTGATCAAATTCATAATTAGATCTCTCATTCGTTACCAGATTTTCCTAGACCTCACTGACTCCATTTCGTCCAAATCTGAACTAGGCTAGGAAATTCCAAGTTACTACCAAAAAGTTTTCTGACCCCAATTCTTTCCCCATTAGCTATTCCCTAACGAGGGAATCATGTCGTTACAGAAAAGTAATAATTTCTCTTAACCACTCCATCGCACATGACATAAGATCTGAAGTTTGCCGTTGTTGGGATAACAAGAGAGTTTGGTCCGTTTTACAAAAAATAGTGGTGGTGAGAGCAACCATAACACCTTTCACTTTATAGCCTAATTGGAAACTTTTAGATTTCCCTCCTAAATTATTTTTAATAATATGACATTTGACTATTTACACTGCAATAACATTCGTTTGCATTGACTAAACAAAATTATTTTATAATTCTTAAAAATTAGTTATTACAATTATTTAATAAATATTCAAATATGAAAAATGTTTTAATTATTTAATTATTTGGAAATGGAGGGAGTAATTAATTAAGTTTTGTATGATTTTTCATTTCTTTTTTTTTTAAAACATGATTTTAAGATCTAACGATTCTTTCTTTAATTTAAATTAACATTTTAGAATTCTTTAAAATATAATGTTTCGCTAAATTCCAATACGGGACCAAGGGACAGATAATATAGTGTTTGATCATGTACGATGCAATACCATTCATTTGCCATAATTATTTGGAAAATCACACCATATACACATTTAAGAGATAATATTGTGGGTTTTAAACATAGACTTAAAAAATTCTTACCTATAACAGTTTAATTACGGGTTATAACATATTAATTAAATCTAACTTTATTTAAAAATTAATTATATTTTACTTTTTTAACTTTATTTAAAAACTTTTTTATATTATTAATAATTTAATTATATTGATTGCAGTTCCTTTTTTAAAATCAGTAATTATCAATTACACAATTTTGGGATTTATATCGATTACAGTTCCATGTTTACCGTTACACGCCAAACCACCCATTCACATTAATCCCACCACCCCACTACCCCACCTTCAGAAATCAAATTGTCATCTCTCTCAATCATACTCCATTCCGTTTCTCATCGTATTCATGTCGAAGAAACCTATTCTAACGCCTCAAAAGAGTCCTCAACTAGTTGAAGCAACTTCTACAGACGAAGTACATGCTCCAACATTCAACATATTGACTCAAACTCCTCCGCCAAAAATAATGAAATTCCGTCAAAGGGTGGTTCTTCAAAGAATCAGATTACTCAAAAGGAGAAAATCAAGAAAAGAAAAGAAAACGGTAAGTCCTACAATTCAAAAGGGAAAAAAGAGGAAGGTGAAAATTGTAGAGACCCATTCTGATTCAGATTCGGATTTCGTAAGTGAGATAAAAAACAAAAAAAAACAAATATTGAAATTGGTCAATCTTCAAAACCATCAACAAGAAGAACAACAACGAAGGAGGACTCAGAAATCTCAATATCCAAAAAAGGCAAAAAAGTGGTTAGGGTAAGTATTATATTTAATTTATTTTCAAATTATTCAAATTAATGTTTTTTTTGTTAAAAATATTATGTTATGCTTAATGTTGGTACGAAACTTATATTGTTGTGAAACTTGTACGAAATGTGAGTAATATTTGTATGAATCTGACTTTAATATATGATTTATGAATATTGTATGAAATATGATTTAATATTGGTACGCAACTGGTATGAAATTGGTTTGATATCAATAGCCCAATTAGTTGATTTTAGTGCAGTTTGTTAAATTACTCTTTTTTATATGAGTTATGTCTAATATTGCTATGAAATTGGTATTTTTCATAATAGGAAGGTTTCTTTTTCAATTTCTCCATTAATGTATTTCAATTTTTAACATTGGTATAAAATTGGTATAAATTGATATGAAAATTATTTTGATTGTAGTTGGATAAATTTTTGAAAGTAGCTTGTTAAATGCCTCAGTGCACATGAATCTGGTATGATGTTTCAATAATATTGGTGTGAATTTTTTTTCAAATATGGTATGATGTATTACTAAAATTTATGTATATGAATGTGGAATGAAACATGAATAATATTGATATGAACTTAATTTTATATATGGTTTATGAATGTTGATATGAAATTGATTTATTAATTTTGGTATAAAGTATGTTATATAATTAAATCATAACTATTTATAAATTGAAGTTGGTGTTGGAATGAAACATGAATAATATTGGTATGAAGTATGTTTTAATTTAGTATAAACAATTTTATTTTATAGGCAAGGAAGCAATACACACACTGGTCTTCATGAACAAACATGAATGTTTTTGGCGATCTGTTGACTTTCCTCGGGCAAGAGAGGTTTCAACAATTTTTGGAACAAACACCATTTGGTGTATTTTATGAGCTACCCCACATAAAATTCAATGTCAGTTATTGCGCCATTTGTTACTTCTTGAAACTGAAAACGTCAGGGACGACATGTTTATTGTCAAAATAAACGGTACAATACTATGTTTTGGGATTAAGGAATTCACAGCAGTAACTTGTCTCAAATGTGGACTCCTTACCGACTTTGTTTAAGATCCGTCTATTCCAAATAGACTTATCCAAAAGTATTTTGGTGAAATGACCAAAGTCCCTAAGTTAGACTTCTTGAATAAGTTTAAAGAGGCTAACTTCTTTGAGACCGAAGACCATGTTAAAATTGATGTTTTGTACTTCATTAGTACATTTCTAACTGGTTCTGAGGCCTCCAAAATAACTATACCTAAATTGTATTTTGATTTGGTTGAGTCCGGTCAGTATGTCAACTTCCCATGGGGTAATGAATGCTTCAGGTTGACTCTTAAAGCTTGCAGTAGTAGGTTGGGAAAGAATCCTACATCATTGAAATTTAGCCAATTCCACTTAGCCTTGCAGATATGGTTTTATGAGTGTTGTCATCCATTTGACAACACAGTTGCTATCCATGTTGCAAATTGTTAAATGTACAGCTATTAGTTAGTTAGAAGTTGGTTAGAATAAATTAACAGACTATGAGTCATCAATTAGGAATTGTTAGTATTATATTCCCTAATCTTTTTTCTATATAAATAGTATAGCTTGTAACAGAACTATTCATTCAATACAATCTTCTCCTTCACAAATCGTAACATGGTATCAGAGCTTGGAGGGCGATTCTAGGGATTTATCAGGTATTGAAGATAGATCTAGAGATTCTGCCGGAATTGTTTCAGGATGGCGATCGAAGATGGATTAACGGGAGTATCTACTGACAGAGCTTCAGCAGAGCGTGACAATGGTGGAAATGGAAGTCTTGTGACAATTGATCACAATCATCCACTTTATTTGAGTTCATCTGATGTGCCTGGAGCTCTCTCTGTTGGAATTCAGCTGACAGGGATGGAGAATTACACATTATGGAGTCGCGCTATGGAGATTGCTCTGCTTGGACGAAACAAACTGGGATTCATTGATGGTTCTGTCTTACGAAGTGATTTCGATGGACCTTTGAAGAAAATTTGGGATCGCTGCAATGCGATTGTGATCACTTGGCTTACCTGCAACGTAAGTAAAGATCTGCTCAGTGGCATTCTCTATTCATCAAGTGCAAATCAGGTATGGCTTGATCTCAAGGAACGATTTGACAAAATCAATGGATCTAGGCTTTTTCAATTGCATAGAAACATCTTCACTCTCACGCAAGGAACTTTGACTGTGTCTGCTTATTTTACTAAATTGAAGAGTCTATGGGATGAGTATGATTCAATCTTACCTCCACCTAGCTGTGACTGTCATAAGGCAAAGGACTATGTAGAACAGATGCAGTATCAGAAGTTACTGCAATTCCTAATGGGCTTGAATGAAAGTTATTCGCAGGCGAGAGGCCATATTTTGATGATGTCTTGCCTCCCTAATGTGAATCAAGCATATGCCTTAATCATACAGGATGAAAGTCAGAAAGGTATTGCTGGTTCTATTCATGAAGGAATGGAATCCTTATCTATGTACTCTAGTAGGGCTGCTAGGCCTCCACAATTTAACAACAACAGACAGCCATATCCTAGAAGGAACTTGTATTGTGATTTTTGCAATATGAAGGGGCATGTTAGGGCAGACTGTAACAAACTAAAGAAGTGTGATAACTGTAATGCAACTGGTCATGTGAAGGATAATTGTTATTTGCTTATTGGATATCCTGATAACTTCAAGGGTAAGAAGAAGGTCAATACAGTAATGGGGGATTGTATTAACCCACAAAGACAAATGCCGAATATGCAGGATCATGTGGACTGGAAAGCACACACAGCCATGGGAGAACAGTCACCAGGAGGAAATCAAGGAGGAAATCACGTCACACAAGAACAGTTACTAAAAATGATGCAGAATTCATCACCAACACAGCTTACTCAGATATTCAATGTGTTGAATGAGAATAACCAGATGATGGAAGATCCACATAAAGGTTCTTATATGGCAGGTAATCCTACTTATTCTTCCATTTCTTCCTTGAAATGGATTATAGATACTGGGGCAACTGACCATATGGTTCATGACCACACTCACTTTCATTCTAAGACTATAATGGGAAGCTTAGGAAAAGTGGAATTACCTACAGGTGCATCAGCTATAGTGTCTCATGTTGGTAGTCTGAAGATAAATGAAAATGACCTAATCACAAATGTGTTGTGTATACCAACATTTAAGTTTAATCTCTTGTCTGTCTCCAAACTGACAAAAGAATTGAATTGTAGTGTTGTGTTTTATCCTACATACTGTGTGTTTCAGGACCTCTTGTCTGGGAAGGTCAAGGGGATTGGTGATGTAGAGGATGGACTGTATGTACTGAATTGGAAGGCAGATCAACAGCAGGCAAGGATTCAAACAATGTCTGCAGTTAGAACAGATCCAGCTCTTTGGCATAAGAGATTAGGACATGTTCCCATGGGAGTAATAAGGAAAATAAAAGAATTTACTTGTAGTAGTTTTAACATTGATCAGTGTCTCATTTGTCCACAAGCTAGGCAGACTAGAGTCTCATTTCCTGTAAGTCACACTGTCGTAGATGAGGTCTTTGACTTGGTACATATGGATGTTTGGGGTCCATATAAGGTTTCTACATATAATGGAATGAAATACTTCCTTACTTTAGTTGATGATAAATCTAGATGGACATGGACATTTTTACTGGCAATAAAGTCTGATGTAATTGTTGTATTGAGACAGTTTTTGTTGATGATAAAGAACCAATTTGATAAATGTGTCAAAGTTTTCAGATCTGATAATGGAGGTGAATTTTTGAATTCTACTTGTCATGATTTGTTTATAATGCATGGTATTATTCATCAAAGGTCCTGCCCATACACTCCACAACAAAATGGTGTGGTGGAAAGGAAACATAGACACTTGTTGGAAGTTGCAAGAGCTATTAAATTTCAAGGTTGTTTACCTAATAGATTTTGGGGAGATTGTGTGGAAGCTGCCACTTATATCATTAACAGAGTTCCTCTGTCTGTGCTTGGACATAAGTCTCCATATGAGCTGTTATATCACAAGCCACCTTCTTTAGTTCACATGAGAGTGATTGGTTGTTTGGCATTTGCTACAAGTCACAGAAGGGATGATAAATTTGCACCTAAGGCCAGAAAAGCAGTGCTATTAGGATATGCTGTTAGTCAAAAAGGATACAAGTTATTAGATGTTGAGTCCAGACTTGTTTTTGTCAGCAGAGATGTTCTTTTCTTTGAAGATAAATTTCCATTTCAAGCACCAGGGGTAGTTGAAGCAGATGATTATGGACCTATTATGTCTTCCCATACAGAGGATGAACTTACACCATGTGTTGTTTTCCAGAATGTAGTACAAAATGGTACTGCAAATAGGGATGATGAGAATACAGATCCTAGTTCACTTATAGTTAATGAGCATGCTGATCTTAGTCCGTGTGCAACCACTGAGCAGCCCGACACAGCAACACATGATCATCATTCTCCGGATCAAAATCAGGTTTCATCAGTACAACCTGCTGCTGTTCCTTCACCTACTGTAACTAGGAAATCTAGCAGGCATGCTAAGCCTCCCATCTGGCACACAGACTACGTACTGACAAAGCAGAAGACTACATCTGGCAATTGCTCTTATTCTATTGCTAATGTAGTAGATTATCACAGCATCTCACCAGCATATAGGAGTTATGTGACCAAGTTCTCTCAGGAAAGAGAACCACTTTCCTATCAGGAAGCTCTACAAGATTCTAGGTGGATTTTGGCCATGAAAGATGAGATACATGCACTGGAAACTAATCATACATGGGAGATTGTTCAGCTGCCTAAGGATAAGAGGGCAATAGGATGCAAATGGGTTTACAAAATCAAGTATAAGTCTGATGGTGAGGTCGATAGGTTCAAAGCTAGGTTGGTAGCCAAGGGTTACAATCAAAAGGAAGGGCTGGACTATCAAGAGACTTTCTCACCTGTAGTAAAAATGGGAACTATCAGGGCTGTCATAAGTCTAGCAGCTGCACAACATTGGGAAGTCCATCAGATGGATGTGTTCAATGCATTTCTTCAAGGAGATTTGAATGATGAAGTATACATGGAATTACCACCAGGATTTGTTCACCAAGGGGAGAAAGGGACAGTGTGCAAGCTCATCAAATCACTTTATGGGCTCAAACAGGCCAGCAGGCAATGGAACATTAAATTGACCACATCACTAGTTGATTCTGGTTTTCAGCAGAGTCACTATGATTACTCATTATTCACCAAGCACAAAGGAGAGAGTTTAGTGATGGTATTGATATATGTTGATGATTTACTTATTACAGGGAATGATCACAAGTTGATATTAGAAACAAAAGATATTCTCAAGAACAGGTTCAAGATTAAAGACTTGGGTGATTTGAGATATTTTTTGGGTATTGAATTTGCCAGAAGTGAATCAGGGATACTTATGCATCAAAGGAAATATTGTCTTGAGTTAATCTCAGACATGGGCTTGTCCAATTCAAAACCAGTTGGAGCTCCTGTTGAGCTGAACCAAAAGCTCACAACTGCAGAATTTGACTTACATTTTCCTACTGAATCTGGAGATGATAGGGTGCTGGATGATCCTAGTGTGTATCAGAAGTTAGTAGGAAGGCTGCTTTACCTAACAATAACACGACCAGACATAGCTTTTGCAGTGCAGCTCCTGAGTCAGTTCATGCACAATCCCAAAGCATCTCATATGGAAGCAGCAATAAGGGTGGTAAGATATGTCAAGCAGGCACCAGGATTGGGTATACTTATGGCAGCCAACGCAACTGATCAGTTAATTGCATACTGTGATGCAGATTGGGCTGCATGCCCAAACAACAGGAAATCAATCACCGGTTACATGGTTACATATGGAGGTTCCTTAATCTCATGGAAGTCAAAGAAACAGGATACGATCTCAAGAAGTTCAGCTGAATCTGAGTATAGGAGTTTGGCTTCAACTGTTGCAGAACTTATATGGTTGATTGGTCTTTTTAAGGAGTTGGGGGTACAACTAAACCTGCCAGTGCCTATATATAGTGACAGTAAATCTGCCATACAGATTGCTGCCAACCCAGTCTTTCATGAACGAACTAAACATATAGATATTGATTGTCATTTTATAAGGGAAAAGGTTCAACTAGGACTGGTTCAACCCCTATATCTGAAGACCACAGAACAACCTGCAGATTTGTTCACCAAAGGACTCACTCATCCACAACACACATATTTGCTTACCAAGCTAGGAATGAAGAATGTGTTTCATACTCCTAGCTTGAGGGAGGATGTTAAATGTACAGCTATTAGTTAGTTAGAAGTTGGTTAGAATAAATTAACAGACTATGAGTCATCAGTTAGTTAGTTAGGAATTGTCAGTATTATATTCCCTAATCTTTTTCTGTATAAATAGTATAGCTTGTAACAGAACTATTCATTCAATACAATCTTCTCCTTCACAAATCATAACATTGTTTGATTTTGATTTTAGTGATTAAAAGGTTTCAGTTTAAATTATTCATTCCTGATTCTCCGTCTTAACATAAAGGTGATAAACATCACTTCTTCATTTAACTTTTTATTTTTATTTTGTTGAAAATCATTCGTCTTTTCTAATTTTATTTTAAAAAATCAAATTCCTCCTCCAATTTAAAATAATTGATATTTTCTCTCGTATCTTATGCAATATCTATTACACCCTTGTCATCAATCTCATTTACTATTTTATATTTTGGTAAATTTTAAACTAATTACCCAAGCCATAAATAGTTTTGTATTATAGGGGAAGTTTAGTTTTCCCGAGCTTCTTGGATATAATAAAAGTTAGGCTATTTATTACTATTATATTTGTAATTTAAATTCATGTTATTTTATTATTACCCTTATTTAGAAGGGACAGTTGGAGAGGACTAACATAGAATAAGAAAGTTGTACCAAAAGCAAGTTAAATTGTACTACTTTATTTTTTTCATAGAGTACATGTACTTCTTTTTCTTTGCAAGAGAACACGTGTACTGCACATTACTCTCTCCCTCTCAAAGCAGGTGAAAGAGTATTAGAAATATTTCTTGTTGGCTGAATTTTTCTTTGTTTATATATTTTTATTGGTGGGTATATTTCCTCCATAAATTCTCCGATCCAAATGGCAGAGAAGTTTCCATATTTATACCTTTTCTTGTTGGAGGGGCGACTGTACGTTAAACTACCAAAGAAACTAGGGTAAACCAATGTGATCATGACATTGTAGGTGCTTGCGATGGGACGGATGCGACTTCCCTCAGTTGGTTTGGGTGGCATAGCCCGTTGCATAAGTCCCCCCTTTTTTTTATCCATTTCTTTAGTCTTTAGGGAGCCAAAGCTTGACTTTACTAAACTAATAAATTATTGCTAGGGCTCTTCGTTGTCTTTGGCCTGTATTTCGGGTATGTTGTCCCTACATAACCCACCCAGTATGTAAAGTTCTGAAGAGGGATTAATTATTTTAGAGATATCTTTTCTACTTGTAAAGAAATTGAAAAGATATTGTTGGATTTAATACTTATCTTTTGTGTGAACTTTGTGGGTTATTCTTAGATGAATTGATCAATTTGACTGGTATTGCACTCAAAGTCTATTTGAACGCCACTTGACTGTCAGGAGAGGTGGGTAAGTTGATTCAACTGATACCGATTTTGGCATTAAATACATATTTGTAATTTCTAGGCATTTTGTATTACAATTTCAAATAGCAGTATGTTATTGAAGAGAAAATGAAACTATGTGAAGAGGTGTGTTGGATTGACGTATGGTGAAAAATGGTAAGTTGCTGACCAGGATGCTAGCTAGATCAAAACTCATGCATTATATCTATAAACATTCATATGTGATTGTAAAAGAAATTAGGCATTGATGTTTGGCATCCCCTCATTTTGTTAATCAATATTACAGGTACAATATCAAAGATAGAAGAAGTCAAAGTTGGTGGTGTGTGGAATGGGAAGGACCAGTTTCTAAACATCCTGCAACAAAACTAGGATGAGATAAATTGTTTGGATAAGAATTGTATATTCTAGGATGCTTGCCTAATGTGTCAAATAGTGCTAGAGAAGAAACTTTTAAGGCGAGGTAAGTTTTTATACTAATTGGCGACTTCTTATGTTAATATTCTTCCACGTTCATCCAACATGCTTAGTATTATTTAACTACATGATTTCAATAATTATTTGTAGTTTGTATATCTACGTATTTTTGGGTGTAAATGACCTCCTTATAGGATTATTAAATTGAGAAGGCCTTGCCATTTTTATGTTTAGGCGAACTCGAATCATGAAATTGTTTCTCCCCTGCCTTAAAGGTTGTTTACAGTGAACAGAATACTAACACTTGATAAAGCATCGATTATGACAGAACAAAGGGGGCTTGAAACCTAGCTAGGAAGAAGAGATGTATTTTCAAGTTAGATTAATTATTGAAAAACTACTTAAATTCTATAATTACGTTGCATCTCTGATTTCATTAGGTGATTTAAGTTTAGTTTTGTACAATTTCACAAAAGGATTTTTGTTATTGGTAAACTCATCTTCTTAATTATACTATCTAATTAATATTTTCTACTTCCTACTTCAGTCTATAAGAAAAGGTCTGTTATCTTTTTTTGGGGTAAGTTTCTCAGTTCTTTGGCACTTCTTTTACTAATATTAAGGCAGGCGGTGAACTCATGGGTCTAGGCATGGCAATTACCGTACAAATGATCAGTGCCAGTATTAATTCTGAAAATATAATATGTTATATTATTGATAGTGGACAACTTCATGCAGAAGTTAACAATAGAGGTATGTCGTATAATGTTTTCCACATTTTCACCAGTGTGAGTAGGCAATGTATTTTCCTCATGAATGTGACTCTATCCATTGTTGTCACACTCTTCTAGATTTTGGTATCTAATTATTTGACTTTCAAATGTACAATGAGAGTAGCCGATGTGTTTTCTAGCTAACATGCTTTCTTTTGTCGAGGCTAGGAACATGGTATGACTGATTATAAAGGCTTTTGGTTGATTCTGGATGAATATATTTGTGGGTAAACTTATTTATTTGGTTATGTTATCTGCCATTTTTATAAATTTTTGTTAGGAAACTCTCTCATTCAATTTCTCAAAATAAGTTATCGAGGAATTTAACAAAGTAACAAACATGCATGTTGAAGAAGATGATAGCTAGCCACATTAAAATTGGTGAGTCGTAGTCATTATTGTCATGCCTTATCTTTAGACCTCCGACTTCAACTAACTTAATGAAAATGACCTAACTATCAAACAGTCAAGATTAATTAATTAGCAACTACTGTGCCTTTCATTTAATCTGGCATATGGTATAAATGAATGTGAAAAAATATTACTTCTCTAGATGTTTTAGTTTCTTTTATAATTGTCTTGAAAGTAATTACTAATAATAGTACTTCCCGTCACGTAAATTTGACATTGCCAGCAATTTGGTCAAGCAGATATTTGGTTGTTGCTAACCTACCCGATATCCAAGATATTGTGCACATTATATTATAGATAAGTAAAAGGCAATTTATCTTCCTACTTATCTATATATATTTTGTAATTGCAGTATACTTGAGCTTCTAGCATATCCATCTTTTATGTACATGTAAGATAGTTCATCCTACTGTCTAATGTACAGCTGTTTAACCAAATTGAAAATCCTCCTAGCCGTCAGTCTCCCTTTGCAAATAATCCTAATGACTCCTTTTGGTCTTTAGGTATGTTATACTTGAAAGTATTTACTGCTTTATTCTCTCCTATTTATAGTCATGTATTGTTTTATTAGCTTGCTTTATTTTAGGATAACCTTAAAGTTATTACTTCAAATTTCTTTATTATGTTTATGGATCTTTCTATGTTTTATGTTTGTTCTTAATATATTCAGTTTATTTTGATTTCTGGAGAGAACTATACTCTTATTCTGATTATTGATCTTTTGTAAAAATTCATGACACAAAAGCATTATGAAAGTTTACAACGCTGCTTCCGTGTGTACATAATGACATGGATGAACATGATTCTCCTTTTGTATGGGAGTCTCTGCAACTCACAAATATGCAAGAAATGCTTTAGTAAATTTGTTATTGAAATATTTCGATAAAAGATTATTCAATATCTTACTTGCTCATTTTCCCTTCTGGTTGTTCATTCTGAATTCTTAGGTAGAGCTGTATGCTTTCCAATGCACATATTGTTGTTATTGACTGAGGTGATCAAGTTGAAGAGTGAACATATTGGTGGGAGTTTTTTCTAAAAATAGTAGATGTTAGTTTTCCCCCAACAATTTCATGCAGCTATTGCTCTTCTGTTAGATTAATCTGATATCCGGTTAACTCTACTGATGTGAAACACATTACAAGTGTTTATGAAGTATGTGCTGGAAGTGAACCAAAAACGTAGAGTTCAAATCTTAGGATAGTGCCTTGAGTAAACACTAGCTTCTGGATCTCTTTTTTTTTAAAAAAAGATATGAGGTGGTGTGGTATAGAAGACATTTTTGTGATACAATATCATGTCCAACCAACATTTTTAAAAGCTTTTTCATATTGTTTTTTTTCGAATGTATAGTGGTTTGACTCAACTTTGAGAGATAATTGTTGATGTTTTAATATTCTTCAAGATTGTTGCAACTGATATTCATGTGAAATCCTGGCAGGGGACCATTCATATGAAAAGTATTTTTAGCTTCCACTTGTTTATAATTGAGTTGCATCTATATATTCAAGATGTTGGGTTTGTGCTTGAGCACAAGTCATAACTCCTTTAGCTTATTTATAAGTCAACAAGAGATAGACTAATTGTACATAATTCAATGCAAGTTGTAGCATGTATTGAGCCCCATTTCATTTTCAATGACTAATTGTACCGGATTCAATGTAAATTGTATTATGTATTAGCCACTTCATCAAATAAATTACATTATTTATTTTCATTTATTCTTCTTTAGCTCTACAAATATTAGTACAAAGTCATTTTGCTAAATGTAGTAAAGCTATTTAAATTGTATTGTTACTAATTTAAAAAAGAAAATGAAAACCAAGCGTGTTGGGCCCGGGCCATGACCAATCTAGTATAATATAAGTAGAATACTCTTTTAATTTTGTCATTGTTTATTAATAAAAAAATCTACCACAAAGAAAGTCAACAAGACAATCTGCTAAAAAGAAAAAAGAAAAAAAGACAATCTGCTAATTAACATTAAAACTTGTCACTTTAATTTTAATCTAAAATGCCTAGATTTATCTTTGGAAGAAAATACTGTCTTTTTAATCTAATTTGATCACAAAATAGATTTTGGATCAGTTTCACAACAAATTATGGGATTTCCCCCATTTTGATTATAAGCCTCAACTTTGCAATATACATATATTCCTCGTTATAAAAATGACTTTCATATATTTTTATTAAAAAATTTATATAACAAATAAAAAATTCCAACTTATTAATGGAAAACAGCTATAGTTTAAAAATATTATAAAAAACAACACTATATAGTTTTTATAGCAACCTCTCTTTCTCTCTCCCTTGCCTCTCCTCCCTCTCTCTCGCCCTCTCCATATATGTGAAAGTTTTGTATTTTATTTCAATTGTATTCGAAATTTTTTATTATTTATTACAATAAATTTTTATTTGACCTTTGTTATCTCTAGCGAAGTTCAATTTTGATTATGTAATATCTTGTTTGACTTTCTTGAATTTTTTTTCTTTTAACATTGTATAAAAAAAATGTTTATGAGTATTTATATATCTCTGATACATCATATGTATATACAACTATATACTATTTATACAGTATTGATACATTACGTAAATATTTATACATTACCGATATATTAAATATACATGTTGTCATTTTATTAAAAAAATTTTGAGTAAGTAACATCAGTCCACCAATTTAGTGCCTAATTACGTGCCTTCACTTAAGTTAACAAAATTACCTTTCGTATCATATTTTTGTCGCAAGATACATGTATCAGGCACATCCAGACACTACAACAAATATGATATATAGCTACGAAATTATTAGCTACGACATCAAATTCGTCACTAATTGTTCGCTTTTAGTGACAAAATTTACTTTCCGTGCTTAAATATATGAGACACATACTTTTAGTGACGAAACATAAAAATCCGTAGCAAAGTTTTGTCCACTAAAAGTTTCCCACCAAAAAATTAATTGGCGCCATTTGTTAAGTAGTGTTAGTCACGAAATTAAAGTTATCAGTGACACATTATTTCGTCACTAATAATGTATCTAATTCGTGACAAATTATTTTTTGTCTTAAAATTTATTAATCTTTGGACACAAATTAAAAAATTTCATCTAAAAAAATATGTTGTTACAATATCGACAAATTAGAGTTCGTAGTTAAATATTATAAGTTTTAGCTATAAAAATTTAGATTTAATTATGACATTTATTTTCGTCACTAATAATATAAATAATTGGTGACAAAGATTTTATTGTCTCTAATAAATCTGTACAACAAAAAAATTGTCACAAAATATGTAAGGTGTTAAATAGTGACGACTTTAAATTTGGATTGAATAATTCAACTATTTGCTACGAAAAAAATTCATAGCTAAATACAATTTTTTGGCTACAATGTTCATAATTACAAGTGACAAATTGCAAAAAGAATAATACAAGTGCTTCATAAGAAATAGACAGAGTCCATTTGTTAATTGGCGAGGGAAAATATTAAAACCAATGAATTCGGGCGATTTTGTAAAAATGAAAAAGTTCAATTCATCAATTTTCTTAAATTATACAGTTATAAAATGCATCATTTGAAAAATACAATCCAGGTTATAAGTACCGTGAGTGGGGTACGGTTCTACCACTATATTGCTAATATTTGTTGGTTTAACACTTTTATTTTTTATTTGATACACTTTCATCGATAAAGACGATAGAAAAAATAATTTCTCAAGTCTTGGTGCTAATTTTTTAACGTGTATATTGATTTGTGATTGGTAAACTCCATAGACTAAATCGATCTATTTGCTTCTGCCTAAAAATATGTACATATTAAATAGTAATTCCACATACGTACGTAGAGCAACTATACAGAGATAACATCGACTTACAAACTTAGACTTTGCAAAGGTGTAAAATATTTCATTAATTTCTATTAACTTTTTCCATCAGTGTGAAAATTGAAATAAACTAAAAAAATGAAAGTACAAATGAAAGAAATATAATGAACCAACTAGGATTTCAAATATATTATGATGAAGTACTACAGTTATGGGTATCAATATTTTTTCCAAAATAATTGATTTACTGATCGAACGAAACCGATTATTCATTTTTTAAAATATAATCGAAAGTTTAATTTTATATAAATTTATAATTGTACTGAATAATTTATTTAATTTATAAAAATAAATAAATGAAATGACAGAATTGTACTGAATATATTTAAAAATATTTTTAAAAATATACAATTTAATTAAAATATAATATACATTTGAATGAATTGTGGATGGTAAATTTTATGCATTTGTGTATGTGTATAAACAATCATATAATATATTATTTATACGAAAGTTAAATTTGAAAGAAGTGAATGAAGTTAAAAATAAAATAAAAATGAGAGACAAGAGAGAGTTGATCGGATGGTAAGCACTTCTCACTTCCAACCTTAAGGTTGTGAGTTCGAATCCCCAAGAAAGCATAACGTGGGAACCCCTTCTGGGAGGGGTTAAAAAAATTGAGATGGGAGATAATAGGAACATTAACCTTTTTTTTTATAATAACAAATTTATCCCTAATTAATACATTTAAGAATAAAATAATTTTTTTTATAGAAAATAGTCATTAGTGACGAAATAAGATTTTGTTCAACTACGAAATACATATTTAGAGACAATTGATGTCGTCAGTGATTGAATTAAAATAATCAGTGATCCAATTATTGTTTCAAATTTTTCTTATTATTTCATAATGTCTTCATCTGTCATTCACTCCATACAATGAATTTGTTGAAGTCCTTACCTGCAATGGAAAATCTTTAAGAACCAGATACAAATCATCATGTATCAGATACATATTTTGTGTATTTGTTAAAGTGACAACATGCATCATATACATATTAAACATGTATCTGATATAGTGATAATATGTATAAGATACATATTTCATGTATTTGGCACAGTGACACCAATAGCATTCGATACATACTTATGAATCTAATACAAAAAAGATTCTTTAGTCACCAAAGTAGTTTAATAAAACTCTAAATCTATAAACTTTTAAGAAAAGAACTAAGTATAACTATTCAAAATTAGAAGAACGTGAGAATGTAACGACTTGATTCTGTCGTTAGGGAAAAGCCAATGGGAAAAGAAAAACTTTTGGGTAGTGACATGAGAATTCCTAGCCTAGTCTAGATTTGGATGAAATCTAAGTTGTGAGAGGTTTAGGGAAATCTGGCAATGAGCGAGAGATTTAATAATGGATTTAATGACATGAGTGGATAGCCAAGACGTTAAAGAACCCGTATGACTTTACGAAATAGAATTCGGGTGAGTAGAACTTCCGAAATTGACTTTAGCATGAATAGGTAGTTTTTGAATGTCATGAGTTAAAGGTGTGTTGTGTAATGGGGGTTTGAAACTCTAATTCCAACTTTTTGTCTCTGCGCAAGCTGTCAGGGATGGATTTATTCCGCTGTGGCGGAACGGGGTCGGCCGTAGCGGCCCAGTAGCGACTTAAGTCGGGATTAAACCCTAAAACATTATTGTTCTGCAAGTTTCGTTCTTGAGAGCTAAGAGACGACCCAGGGCTATTTCTTGAAGGTTTTCCACCTCTTCTAGCACTAAAGGTAAGGATTTTACTCCCCTAATCCGTTTTTCGATCCGTATAACTTAGATTATTGGATAATTATTATTGGGGAAAGGTTTTGATTTGAAGTTAATGGTGGAAAATGCCCTAAATTGGGTATTGGGATAATGGGTTGGTCTTGGGTTATTGGGTTTGTTATAATCCGGATAATTAGACTTTAATTTATTGATTCTTGTGTATATTAATTTTTGTAGACCTAGAACAAGCGGAAAGAATCTGGAAAGGGAAGATTCAAGTGTCTTAGGGGGATTCAAGCTTGATTTTGAGGTAGGTGATGGTTTGATTTTATGTTTGTGTGATATATGCCGATTGATTGCTATATTGTATGCATGCGTGTATGCAAATAGGAAAATGTGGAAACGAACCTAATGAAATGATTATGTGTGAACAATACATGCCATGAACCTGATTACTTGATTGTATGATTTGAGTACTATTCATTATGGATGATTGTGATTGTGGTTGTGCTGATTGGATCGGGTATCACATTTTGACACATACATTGAATTAGATGTCACGTTCCGACACATACATTGAATCGGGTGTCACGTTCCGACAAATATATTGAATCAGTTGTCACGTTCTAACACATACATTGGATCAGGTGTCACGTTCCGACACATGTATTTGATCGGGTGTCACATTTCGACACACTAACAGTTTGGGTGTGGGTTCCTTGAGAAAACCACTTGTGATTGTTATGCTTATGGCTACTTGTCATTGATGATGGAAGTTTGTATGTTGCTCTAGAATGATAACTGAATTGTATTCCGTATATGTGTGCTTATTATATTGTGATTGTTTGTTGTATAATGTGCTTATGGGACTAACTGCGTGATCCTACCAGTACATTGTGGTTGTGTACTGATATTGCACTTGCTCTTTCTTTGTTGAGTACAGGACATCTGCAGGCGACTACTGACATACCTCACTTAGGAGATCACTGATCGAGACCGAATTCAAGGGTGAGCTAGTTTTTCTAGGTTGCCATGAGTTCTCCTTTTGCTTAGTCCATTTTCTTCGGACTTAGACTAGTACTTCAGATATTCGTTTGTTTAGTTTCGGGGTTGTACCCCATTTTCTTAGACTTGTTGAACTTTAGAGTTTTGGTACATTGACTTTCAGGTTCTATGCGTTGTTTTCGCAAATGTTTAGTAAAGGTTTGTCAAACTTTCGGAGTTTATGGGAACTCCACCTTATTTCTGCATTTAAACATGCTTTTGTATCTTTAAATGTCTAGATTTCGTGTTAGTTGATTAGTAGTAATGGTTCTCCCACTAGAGGGTTAGTGTGGTTGTCCATCACGATGGTCTGGATCGTGACAAAGTTGATATCATAGCCCTAGGTTCGTTGATCTCGGTGTACCAAAACGAGTCTAGTAGAGTCATGCGGAATGGTACAGAGACGTCTGTACTTTTCTTCGAGAGGCTATAGAACTTTAGAAAATCTTTATGTTTTCTTTTGTCTCCTTTCATGCTATAACTTGATTCCAATTGGTATCTGGCGATCCAAATTTGTATCTAACATCCTTCACTCTTCGATCCACAGATGGTTAACACTAGATTTAATGGTATCTGGCCCGCATCTCCCGTCTATGAGCCAACTGAGGAGTCCGCCGCCAGAGGCCGTGGTCGAGCAAGGGGTAGGGGCAGAAGAAGAGTGGAACCTGCAAGGGGTGGAGCCCCAACTGAGAATGTTCCAAGGGAAGAGGCCCATCCTGCACCGCAAAAAGAGGTAGAAGAAAATGTGGAGATTGAGGATGAGGAAAATGTTGGACAGGAAGAGGATGCACCAACTAAGAATACCGGTGTTCCTCCCTTAGACCCATTGTTAGCTCAGCAGATCATGTCTTTTCTGAAGGGGTTGGTCAGTCCTGGAATCCTTCCAGTAGTGCAAGCTACTCAACCTCCGATCAACCGCCCCATGTAGATGGAGCGGTAGGCACTAGTGCCTTTTTCTATCCTTTGTTGGGTCCCGTGATGACTGGTAATGAGCATGGGATGTTGACTAAGTTTATGAAATTGAAGCCGCCTGTGTTCCATGGTTCTGAGAGTGAGGACGCCTATGAGTTCATCTTGAATTATTATGAGAGGCTTCATAAGTTGGGTATTGTCCATCAGCATGGAGTAGAGTTTGTGACTTTCCAGCATCATGGTGAGGCTAAGCAGTGTAGAGAGCTTACGTGGAATACATATCGTCAGCTTACCACTACTCACTTGGACAGTTTCATGCTCTGTTTCTGGAAAAGTATGTGCCCCAGACTTTGAGAGATCGAAAGAAGGATAATTTTATGGTTTTGGAGTAGGGTGGTATGTCTGTACCTACTTATGAGGGTAAGTTCCATGTTTTGTCTATAAATGCTACACAATTGGTGAATACTGAGGAGGAGAGGATCTGTCTATTCGTCAAGGGACTGAACTCCGAGTTACAGGTATTGTCTGTTCACACGACCTCTGCAGGGAAAAGTTTTAATGAGGTGACAGACTTTGTGGAAAAAGTGGAAGGACGCGATGGACATGTCAACGCTTTAGCTAAGAATCCTAAGAGCACGGGTAACTTCCATGGTTCCTACTCCAGAGGTTCATGTAGGCCGACACTTACAGCCCGACCAATTCAGTTTGATATGCCCGCTTTTATAAGTAGTTACTCGAGAACTCCACATCAGAACTTTATGCAGGCTAGCCAGGGAACCGCACATTCGGCGGGCAGCATGCATCTTTTGATCGCACTTGCTATAATTGTGGAGAACCTGGCATATGAGGAGGGATTGTCCCCAACCGCGCATGTTGGATTCCACGCAACAGTAGACTAGAGTAATGGTACTCGCGGGCAACGGTAATAATAGTAGAGGACGTCCACAAGGTGGGCAAGGAGGAAATCAGCGAGGCCGTAGAGGCTGGGGAAATGGTAATGCAAGGAGATGAGTAGTACAGCCAGGCAAGGAGGTCGCCCGTCAAGATGACCGGGCTCAGTGTTATGCCTTTCCGAGCAAGAGTGAGCCAGAGTCTTCTAACGCAGTGATCACATGTACTATTCTCGTAGGTGATTGGATGGCTACTGTTTTGTTTGATTCAGGTTCTACTTATTCGTATGTGTCAGTTTAGTTTGCCTTGGGATTTGATATGATTTGTGATGTACTTGATGCCCTTATCCATGTTTTTACCCCAGTTGAAGAGTATGTCATAGTCACCTATGTCTATCGTCTTTGTCTTATCTTGTTTATGGGTTTTTAGACTTAGGTAATTTGGTTATTTTTTATATGACTGACTTCGATATAATCTTAGGCATGACTTAGTTGTCTCCTTATTATGTTGTGCTTAATTGTAATACTAAGTCTGTGAATCTAGAGATCCCGAGTAGGGAAAAGTTAGAGTGGGAAGGGGTGTACAAGCCTAATTAAGCCAGCTAAGGTCATATCCTCCATTCGGGCTAGGAAACTGGTGGGGCAGGGTTATTTGGCTTATTTAGCTCTTATTCGGGATGTTGAGGTCAAATTTCCCTCTATCGAGTCTATTCATGTGGTGTCAAAATTTAGAGAAGTGTTTTCTACCGATTTGCCTGGTATGCCTCCGGATAGAGATATAGATTTCTGCATTGACTTGGAACCCGACACTCGCCCCATCTCTATTCCTCCGTATAGCATGGCTCCGGTGGAGTTGAGAGAGCTTAAAGATCAAATTCAAGAACTTCTTGATAAAGGATTCATCTGTCCTAGTGCTTCACTATGGGGTGCTCCTGTCTTGTTTGTTAAGAAAAAAGATGGTAGTATAAGGATGCGCATAGACTATCGCCAATTGAATAGGGTCACCATTCGGAACAAGTATCTACTACATCGAATAAATTATATTTTTGACCAGTTGCAGGGTGCATCAGTTTTCTCTAAGACTGATCTAAGGTCTGGCTATCATCAGTTAAAGATTAGGCATGAGAATATACCAAAAATGGCATTCAGGACCCACTATAGGCACTAAGAGTTTCTAGTGATGTCGTTTGGGTTGACAAATGCGCCTGCAACTTTCATGAGTTTGATGAATGGTGTGTTCAAACCATTTCTGGATTCGTTTGTTATTGTCTTCATTGATGACATTTTGGTTTATTTGAAAAGTAAGAAAGAGTATGCCGACCATCTTCGTATTGTTCTGGGTGTTCTTGGGAGGCAAACGTTGTATGCTAAATTTTCTAAGTGTTAGTTCTGGTTGACTTCAGTTGCCTTTTTGGGACATGTAGTTTCAAGAAATGGCTTGAACACCCCATTCATTAAACTCATGAAAGTTGCAGGCACACTGGTCAAACCAAAACACATAACCAAAAACTCATAGTGCCCATAGCGTGTTCTAAACGTCGTCTTGGGCACATCCTCAGGCCTAATTTTTAACTGATGGTAGCCAGACCTTAGATCAATCTTGGAGAAAACTGAAGCACCTTGCAATTAGTAAAAAAGATCATATATTCGAGGTAAATGATACTTGTTTCAAATAGTGACCATATTCAATTGCCGGTAATCTAAACACATTCTCATACTACCAATTTTTTTCTTAACAAACAAAACTGGAGCACCCCATTAGGAAGCACTAGGACGAATAAATCCCTTATCAAGAAGCTCTTGGATTTGAGCCTTAAGTTCTCTTAATTCTTCTGGAGCCATGCGATATGGAGGGATAGAAATGGGACGCGTACCAGGTTCTAAATCAATGGAGAAGTCTATATCCCTATCCAAAGGCATACCAGGCAAGTCATTAGGAAACACTTCTCTAAATTCTGACACCACAGGAATAGACTCAATGAATGGAGTCTCAATCTCAACATCCCTAATCTGAGCCAAATAAGCCAAACAACCCTGCTCTACCAGTCTACTAGCCCGAATGGAGGATATGATCTTAGCTTGCTTAGGCTTGTACACCCTTTCCCACTATAATTTTTCCCTTCCCAGAATTTCTAGAGTTACAAACTTAGTATTACAATTAACCACAGCATAATAGAGGGACAACCAAGTCATGCCTAAGGTTATATCAAAATCAGTCATATCCAAAATCACCAAATCAGCCCAAGTCTGAAAATCCATAAATAAAATAGGACAAAAATGATAGACATGAATGAGTATGACTGACTCTCAAACTGGGGTAGAAACATAGATAGGGGAATCAAGTATATCACAAATCATAGCAAATTCTGAGGCAAATCGCACGGATACATAGGAATAAGTAGAACCTGGATCAAATAACACATTAGCCATTTGGTCACATACAAGAATAGTACATGTGATCACTGCGTCAGACGCCTTTGCCTCATTTTTGTCCGGAAAGGCATAACACTGATCCCTATCATCTTGACGAGCCACTTCCGTGCCTTGTTGCACGTTTCCCCTGCCTGCATTACCATTTCCTCTACTTCAACGGCCTCGCTGATTACCTCTTCGCCCACCTTGTTGACGCCTTTGACCATTAATACCATTTCCCATAGATACCACTTCTCTAGGCTGCTGCTGCACGGAATCTAACACACGTGGGTGGGGACAATCTCTCCTCATATGCCCTGGTTCACCACAGTTGTAACATGTACGATCAAAATATGGCCTGCTGCCCACTGAAGGTGCTACTCCCTAGCTATCCTGAATCAAATTATGAGATGGAGTTTCTGAGTAAGTACTTGTAGAGGCGGGCATAGCAGACTGAATTGGCTTGGATGCAAGCGTTGGCCTCCCTTAACCTCTGGGATAAGAACCTTGAAAGTTGCCTGAATTCTTGACCCTTTTTGCCAATGCCTTAGCCTGACCGTCTCGCCTCATCCCCTTCACTTTCTTAACATAGTATGTTACCTCATTAAAGCTCCTCCCTGCAAAAGTCATATGAACATATAATACTTGCAACTCAGAACTTAGTCCCCTAATAAATAACCAAATTCTCTCTTCCTCAGTAGTCACCAATTGAGTAGCATATCTAGACAAAGCATGAAACTTGGCCTCATAAGCAGCCACAATCATACCACCTTGCTCCAAAGCCATGAATGTCACGACCCGGGATCACCCCCTAGTCGTAACCGGCGTACTCGACCTCGAAGAGGTCTAATACAAGCCTCTTAGCATTCATTCATCGCATAGACACTAAAACCATAAGGAATTAAAAAATTTCTTTACCAAGAAAACATTTCATTAAAAAAAA
>JAJOOR010001452.1:0-53138 GCA_036250505.1 Solanum acaule | reverse complement strand
AACTTGATCTCTGCTCAATCCCTCAAAACCCCAGTCGCTAACTTGCGCCGTATGCAAACTTATGCCATACTCTGGGTTGATTCATCAACCAAGCTTCGTACCAAGATCGATCATCTCGGCGGCGAAAACCCTACATGGAACGACAAATTCCTCTTCCGTGTTTCGCCGGAATTCATTTCAGGTGAAACCTCCGGTGTCTCTGTTGAAATCTACGCCGTCGGTTACATCAAGGATTTTCTCATTGGTACTGTGCGTTTACTGATTAGTAGTTGTCTTAAAGGAATTGCAAATCATGGAATTACTACTGCAACTCCGGCTTTCACTGCTGTACAAGTTAGGCGGCCTTCTGGAAGATTCCATGGAGTTTTGAATATTGCTGCTGCGGTGTATAGTAGTTCGGATTTTTCGTTGTTGAATGGATTATCTGCCATCTGCTTTGGGGATTTGATGGAAGAAAAAGAGAATGGTAGTCGATGGCGGCGGCGACGTCTTAGCCGTGGAGGATCGAAGCGGAGCGAGCCACCATCATCAGGCGGCGAATCTTACGATTTCTCCGACGGCACTGATTCGACAACTTCGTCGTCGTCGTCATCGGCGGTGTCAATGGCGTTGAAAGATTGCAACTGTGTACCAACAGTTACAGAGATGGCGGGAAAGAAAGATTTGAAATCAGACGGTGGAGGTTTGCTGTGTGGATTGATGCTGCAGAAGAAGATCCCATTCTGTCCGTCTGATCAAAATTCAGCGTTCTGGACTGAATCCTTTGAGAAGGAACCATAATAAACGGTCCAGATTCTTCTTATACAAATCAATGGTGATGATCAACTCTGCATGAGTACAATAAATCATTTCAGTTGCAAAAATATCAAATCCACCCTTTGAGTCTCCTTAATTGCAGATTTCACCCATTCATTTGTTTTTTCATTGCTATTTTTTTGGTTAATTTTGATTAGCAATTAACATTTTGTGATGTAACATCTTGTTCTTGATTCTGCATTGGATCAAACTGTTGTTTTGTGTTCCCTTAATCTTGTACTAAGATGCTCAAATTGTAAATTTGATTAGTTTTATTCAGTTGAGTATGATTGAGACCTATTAATCACAATTTTTAAGATTAAAGATAATATAAAATCTTTGATAAATCTGTCTTATGGCTAATAAGATCTAGTAATTTATTTTTATCATTGTTTTTTTGGTTAGGAGAAAACTATTGATTTGTAACGAGTATTTATGGTCCTTAGCTAAATTGTTTCTTTAGGGATTCAAAGGGGGAGAAAAGTTTAGCTTTATCCAAGATTAGGTGAAATATTGATAAATTAGTTTCATCAACAAACCAGAATTAGACATAATGTAATAATTAGTGTTATTTTACTTGGTACTAGCTAGTTATTTTCCTCAAAAAAAAAAAAAGATCAGATAATTGAATTTCATTAGTCTCAACTCTCAAGCATCAGGTAGATGCATTGAGGTTGCAAAAGTTCTTGTCATCAAAATTGAACTGTTAACTTAATATCTCTAAATATTTGAGCAACAAATCAATGATGTATTTCAATACTCCCTCTGTCCCTAATTATTTGTTCACTTTTGAATTGACACATCTATTAAGAAATCAATTAATAATATAGTGAGTTTATCATTTTACTCCTATTAATTATGACGTGGATGAAAAGTTCTGCATTTTTTAAAGTAATTAGTCATTTAATTGAGGGTATAATAGGTAAAAAAAAATATTCTTTCTTGATTTGTCAAAATAGACAAGTAATTAGGAACAATTATAAAAGGAAAAGTGGACAAGTAATTAGGGACAGAGGGAGTATTAGACGAAAGAAATTTAAAAAAAAAACATATTTGCCTCTTTGCTCATTCATTATATTTTTTTTTTCATTCAATTTAGAGTCATATTTACATTTAAGTTTCAATGTCTCCGGTTTTACTTTAATTTCCAATACGGCGCTTAAATTGCGTCTAAGTGATAATTTTGTTAAAATTAAATCTACCAACTTATTTGAGCTCCTCTACTCTTCCCACCTAACCTATTAATATAGGGAAATCAATAAATAAGTGCTGCCTAATAATTACTTATATCTATTAATATAGGGAAATCAATAAATAAGTGCTGCTTAATAATTACTTAAATTAAATCAAGATGGATAAAATTATGAATTATAACTCAGCACCAACTCTTATCAAGTTTAGGCCCCAAAAACTAGTTTATGAGGGAGGTTTATCCAAGTCCATATAATGAGATCAATTTATGAGGGGGGTTTGTCTAAGTTCCATGAAAGGAGACTAATTTCTCATCCATCTCTCGATGTGGGACATCTTATCACTCTCGCACATGCCCAAACCTCAACTGGAGTGTGAACACATATATAAATGGGCGCCCAATATTGTTGAACAACAAATTGGGATGGGTTTGACTCTGATACCATGTAAAGATGGATCTTGGGTTTAACTCAACCAAAAGCTAGCTTATAAGGGTACTTTTAAAGGACCAAATAAGATAATCAAAATATTATTATGAAACTTTTTTTTTATTTCAAGAAAGTGTTTTTTTTTAAAAAAAAGTTTTATAAGGAGTACTATTTTTCTAAAATATAATAATATATTTTTCAAAAGATTTGACCACAAAATATACAAATATTAAGAGTATTTCCATACTGACACAATCTCTTCGCTAAATTTAGGTTGAGGTTTTTTCAAAAATATTCTTTCTATTTTTACAAGTTAATGATAAGGTTTATGTACACTCTATTTTGATCAACACTCTTTACTACATTTGAATCAATTTTGTTTTAGAAACTATCTTCCTATCTTTATCATGATAAAATAGGTAAATTGTAGCTTCTTATTTTACTTGTTGAATTATGTTATTGTTGTTGCTGCAGTACTTATGACTTATGACACCCTCAATGTGTATCGTGCAAATTGATTTGACATCTCCTTTAACCTCAACCTCAGAATCCCCTTTTCACTTAGATTTACTACGTGTCTACAACAGATT
Organism: Solanum acaule; assembly: GCA_036250505.1. Taxonomy (NCBI): domain Eukaryota; kingdom Viridiplantae; phylum Streptophyta; class Magnoliopsida; order Solanales; family Solanaceae; genus Solanum; species Solanum acaule. The sequence continues at coordinate 50,134 of JAJOOR010001452.1, read as the reverse complement.
GATTTTAAAAAAACAAACTTGTACTTTTACCTACACCATATGTGAAAATATTTAGTCGTATTAAATATTTACAACAAACTAATATATATAAGTTAACTTATCATAATAAATTCTGATAAAGCAAAAATCATGAATTAGTTAATCATAATTGAATATTAAAAAATTATATATAAGTATATGACATACACATCTGTTAAATTAATACAACAATTTGATACATATATAAGTTTTTTTAAAAAGTTAAAAGTACAATTTGATACATATATAAGTGTTTTAAAAAAGTTAAAAGTAATTGAATTCATTGTTTCTCTCACATAATTTTATCCGATCGTCTATTAATTATATAGAAAAATATTAACTTCAATTTTATGGTATAGTTCTTTGTATGTTGATTTAGCAAATTAATGTCTTAAAAATTTCTCGATCTTACTAAGTGAATATAAAATATAAAAGAAAAGATAAAAATATTATATACATAAAAATTATTTTATCTTGTGTATATATATATATTTTTCCATCAAAAGAGGCTCAAGTGAAACACTTTCAACTCTGATTCCATAGCAAATATCGATTATTGTGCATAAAACCAACAAAAATTCACTTAATTTAACTTTTAGAAAATAAGATAATTATAAATATTTTTAGAGAAAACAAGTTCTTCATTACGAAGAAATCCATATATAGAATATACACGTAATACTAAAAAGAAAACTATCTTTTTGAGAGGATAAAACAAGTGCTTCATTATGAAGAAACCCCCTTAGATTATATACAAGGGAAAAAAAATGAAACAAGAGTGAGAAAGTTTTTTTTAAAAAAAAAAGACACTATAGTACAAAATTTAGAAGGGTACGTGTTAATAATACTATTGTTTTTTTGTCTTTTTATATTTTTGTTTCAATTTTCTTTTTTAATTTATCAAAACAATATTATTAGTATAATACTGATTATATTTTATTTTATTTTTTAAAAAAAGTGAATGAATCTTGGTGAGATCCCCCAAATCACAACCACTATAAGGGAAAATAGGTTTTAGCCCTTGGGATATCTTTGGTCTCTGATCCGATTTGTCACGCAAAGATTTTCTTTTACGTCTTAATTTATGTGATATATTTAATTTAATATAAAATTACTTTTATAAAAAAAAAATTAAAATATTATGTTACTATAAATTATAATTATGAAATAATTTGTTAAATTAAAAAAAAATGAAATATTAGAAAAACAAACTTTTTTTTTTGAACGGACTAATATTTTACTCCTTTATTTTGTTTGGCACACGTTTGTTTTTACTTGAATACTTTTACTTTATTCTTAATGTCAATCCTCAACTTATGACTATGTAGACTATACGCATTTTATGTTTTATTCAAAGAAACAAACAACTTTCTTGATTTATTTCTTCTATTATCCCCCACCATCATGTGATCCACCTGCTTATTCATATCTATATCATACCTAGAAATTTTGTACTTTCCTTCATAAAAGTGTTTTATAGATGATGTTTGGTGATATGTCTTTTAATTCATCTGTTCATGCATATAAATATTTTAGTGTTGAAAACAGAATTTACAGTTGTATATCATAAACACCATGAAACGTGTTGTTGATTGGCGCTAACACTTCTTCATTTATAACCAGATGTTTTTAAATCGAGTCCTAAAAACATGAGTGAACTTAGCTTATAAGTAATGTGTTTACGTGAATTCAATAAAATTTATCTAGATCTTGTATATATGTGTTAAAAAATCAATAGATATTTATAAATATTTAACTGCGAATTCAGTTATTATCTATTACCTTGAGGTCATCACTATATAATATATAAATCCAAAAAATTTAAATCTTGAACTATTTCTACCTAGAAATGAATTAGGTACGATATACTTTACCCCTTGTATAAGTCTTCAAAATATGAATTAGATTAATCAGAATCCAAAGCAGGTACTTAGACACTTATGTGATCTTTGTGATCAAACTTATATAGTATGGTGGAGATCACTGTTACTTATTAGGTAAGCTAAGTACAAGACTATAAGAACTTAAGATGATTAATGTTTGGTATATATATAAAGTATATATTATTATGCATGGAATAGAGACATTTTTAGTCCTCAATTGGTTGTTCCTACAAATATGATTGCAACATTCGACTATATACTATAAAAAATAAATATAAAGTCGAACGGCTGATATTTATTAGAGTGGTTAAAAGGTCTATCAGATTAATAATATTATATATAATTGCTATGTACTAGATCTGTAATCATACATTTAATATTTAACTTTAATTTACAAGTGTCTTAAACACCCAATTGCATGTCTAATGTCTTGTCCAGGAGTTGTTTTAGCACTTAATTAGTCACTTGCTTAGCATAAAAAGACAAATTAATAGAAAATAGTTTAATATAAACTATTGAAAGTGATACATGAGTCATTTGTGACAAAAAAAAAAAAATGTCTAGGCTGGAAAGAGGTGTTAGTCATGTTACAAATTTATAAGTGGGGTGCCCACTAATCACTGCTGCTACTTTCAGTTCTCTCAACGATCATTTGGTCCGACGGATTAGGTGAGTTAACTCGATTTAAAATTTGATATTAAATTTATTAGTCGAAATCAGAATGATTGAGTGTATATAATTTGAATTAGTTATCTTGTATAACAAATTAACAAGTGAGATAAGTTACATATCTAGATTATAATTCTGATTTTAATTTCGGAATGATTTCAAACCAAACGACCCTTGAATTCTTTAATTAAAAATAATGATTTTATTATTTCTTTATAATTGCAAGTTGAATGTGATGCTAATTAAGTTAAAGTTTATTTGAGGTCAATGCCATTTGTATGGACCCAATGGGGAGTGTTAATTTATGCATTGTTTTTGTTGCATATATTAAAGGACATTAATAGAAGGAAGAAAACTTGTTTAATTGTTTCATTATCTTTGTTCTGATGATTAAGAATTTTTAATATACTATCAGACAATTTTTAATAACTTCTTCTGATTAAGAAATATGCTACTTTTTTTGTTCAGGATATTCCCATATCAATTATTTCTGGCGATTATTATTCGATTTTAATATTATTTGTTGTTTTTTAACTTCGATTATCATACTATTTGCTATTGATATTGCTATAGTTTTCTGCTCCATTATTTTTCATATGGCTTCTTTACTGCTGTATTTATTTACTTAATTATTTTTAATATATTTTACTTGACTTAACGATCTATCAAAAATAACCTCGTTACCTTCTCAAAATAGATGTAAATCTATGAACACACCACTTTAGTTGAACTTCGTTGTGATAATTTCTGGCGATTACTGGTTTAATTGGACCTTTTGCCTCATATATATCTTTTATTATAAGGGGGGCAAAAAACTATTTTTCCAGCTACCCTCCAAAAAATAAATGAAAGAGCATAAAAAGAATAAATATTTTTTTTCTAAAAAATTAATATTATTATTTTGTACCATGTATCTGACCATATTTTTGGTTTCAATAGAGATTTATAGTGGACCGTGTATTCTGATTTCTGCATGATCAATGTTCTATTCCTCTCTTTTGTTTTTTCCCCATGGTGGTTTCCTCACAAATTTTAATATTAGAAAACATTTGAAAATAATAATTAATTAATCACAAAAAGAAGTACTCTTTTATCCTTTTAAATTTGTTTGTCTCACTTTTTTTTTAATTTACTGAAAAATAAAGCTATTTTTTTTCCTTTTAAAATACTCTTTAATTCTAATTTCTATATGGCATATTATATGATTAAGATCGATATTTAAAAATAATTTGGTACAATTTTTATTTGAAATTATAAAATTTTAAAAGTCTTTTTTATTTTCTTAAACGCTATAATAAGTAAAACTAGATAAACAAATTAAAAATAAGGAAAATACTACACTAAAATACAAACTTCAAGGAATAGCAGTGATAAAACGAAATAACTCCAATGATAAGCATCTTTCGTCTTCGCTTTCAACTTTAAAATTATAAATTTATTCGTGAAAACAAAATATATGAAGAACTTCTAGAAAAGAGTTAAAAAAAAATTGTAGCATTGCGTGGACGCTGCATGAACATCAGGTTGCTTGAAATTAATTATAACTATATTACAAAAATTTAATTATGTCATATATAGTTTTAACATTAAATTTAATTGAGAGATGAAAATGTCATCTTGTTAAATGACCTTTCAAGAACAGGCCCACTGACTTTCACTATTTTATTGTAAATATTTTAATTAAAATTAATTGTTATTATTATGCCTGCAGATCTCACAAGCCAATAAATAGAAAAAGGCAACAGAAAGGAGATTATTGTTAATTAGCAGTAGTTGTTCTCATGTTGTAATTAAGTTGTAATAGGTCTTCATCAGTGAATTTACATACTTATTAACAATACTAATAAAAATTAATGAAGTGTTTAACTTGAAAGGATTTTTAAATAATGGGGTCAAAATAGGTCATCTTAATTTGCATTTTAAAATTAGCTTAATCACAATAATAAAATAAAGTAGCATAAATTATAGAGGCCGAAAAAATGGTAATTATAAAATATCAGTAATCCAATAAGAATTATTTTCTTGTAGAACCAATAAAAAATGTTTGATATAACTTAGAATCTTTTCCTTTTTATTTGCTATAATTAATATGATGGCGACATCGTATCATATAATACATGATATTACCCTTTTGTAACCGTAACTATAATTGTATATGGTAATATGGATATATAATTTGAGTTGAATAAGCAAATAGCTTGAGCTCTTCATTGAGTATTTGATTGTGTCAATTTCTTTACATAGTATTAGAACTGAATTTACTTTAATTTTTTAATATTGAACTTTTCTATTATTTTATTCGTATTTAAAATATTATTTATTCCTAAGTGTGTGGATGTAAAAAGTCCACATCAACTGGAGACGAATTGAAGTTTTTTTTTATATGATTTGAACAATTCTCATCTTTTAAATATCTTTTTAAAATTAAATTACGTTTTAAGTTCATTATAAGTACGTGAACGCCTAAAATTAGCTTTAAATCTCTGTTGTAACTTTAGTGAGCATGTTCATTTGAGACATCATTAAGTTTTGGATAATAGACTAATAAGAAAATATGAGGAGAATGTGTGGAAAAATAGGTGGTGCCTCTTACTCTACATATATACATCTTTCGCCCTTTTCGGCAGACGTTTGAATATGTGATATAAAATTATGATTTGAAATTAATATTTAGATTTGTAATTGAGAATTATAATTTAAAATTAATATTTTAATATGTGATATAAAATTATAATTTGAAATTGATATTTGAATATATATTATTTGGAATCATAATTTGAAAATTCAAAAGATGATTCTTTTTTTTATAGTATTCACTACTTATTAAATTTTATATTTATAAAAAATACAAATTAAAGAATCAAAATTGTATATCCAAATCATACTTTTAACTTCAAATTAATTTAATTTCATAAAAATAATTTTAAAATCATAATTTTATATTAGGTACAAACTACCCTGAGTGAAAAGGGGTCGCATTTACATTTATTAGTTGTGTAAAATCAAGTTACTAGCAGTAATAATACTTGTACCATCATTCACTGAATCTGTTTTTTTGTTGTTTTTTTCCAGATTTTTCCGTACTTTAGCACCAATGTATAGTTGGGGCTCAACAAGTACATAACATCATAATTCACAAACTATTAAGCTATTTCTAATACTCCTAACTTTAATTTTTTTCCTTTTCGTTTTCTGTACTATTGTTGAGTGAAGCCGAAACTTTATATAAAACATTACATTATAGCTGAAGCTATTTCTGCTACTCCATAAATGAACTTTGTAATGCACGAATTTACATTTAATTGAATTTCAATTTAAATATCAAATACATCGAATGAGAAACAAAAAATTGACTAGATTAGTAAATTTTTTGGTACATAATACAACCGGGAAGACGTTCTTTACTGCTAGAACTTTTCTATATAGTTGAATACAACCATACAAAAGAATATATTTGAAAAAAAGCAAAAAACCAAAATAAATAAGAAAAAAAAGAAGACGAAGAGAGAAACGTATCATTAAAAAAGTACTAAGAATTTTAAGATGTGACAAAAGAGTAAAGGAACATTAATTAGGTAAAGTAAACCTATTGTAGGAAATCCCTATGACAAACCAAAAAAATAAATAAAAACACAATTTTCTACAAAAGCAAATCAGAAAAGAAAAAAAGATTGCTTAAATATGTTGGTAAAGTGGGACATATATAGACACACTATCCTTATATGTGTTGGTAAAGTATATTCCATAAATATACTGTAAATAAAAATGAAACAAGAAAAGAAGCTAATTTATAACTTACTATTAATAATGCAAATAGACAGGAGAAACATTAATAATGGAGATATTTGAAGATTTGGAATATAAAATATATTAACTGTATTTGATATAATGTAGTAATGATTTCCTCAAAAGATCTTCTCTATGAAAAGTATCTTTTTACACTGTTGGATTAATAAAGATATTTATTTTACTTTTAAATTAAAAGATATTTTTTGTTATTTGATTAGTAAGTGGAACATATATTTACCAGTGAAATTATGGAGTATCTTTTTCTTCTCTTTAAAGCCTTTGCCCTTTAATATTACTCCTTTTATTTCATATTAACTAAATGCGAGACAATTAATGTACATTTATTAAGAAAAATATTTACCAGTGAAATTTTAGAGCTATCTTTTTCTTCTTTTAAAAGCCTTTGCCTTCAACATTACTCTTTCTATTCCATATTAACTGAATGTGAGACAAATAATGTACACTTATTAAGAAAAACATTAAGGACATAATGTAAACTATATTTTCCCCTATTATTTTTGTGAAATATAAATGTAATTTTATAAGTAGTGCAATTTACTCTTTCGTTCACTTTTACTTGTCATTTAATCCTAAAATAGATTTTTCATTTTTACTTGTCACTCCTGACATGTGAAAAAAACAATAATTTTTCTTTTCATGTTTAAACTCAACATTAAATACTTATTATTTAAATCATTTTCCGAGACATCATTTAATAATAATTTGATAAAATACCTATATCATTTAAGTATTTTCTAAATGGGTGTGTCAAGTCAAACTCTGACAAGTAAAAATGAATGGAGATAGTATCTCCTAAAAATATTAAACTTCATTAAAAGAAAGACGAATAGAAAAAAATATCAAACATACCTCTTAAACTTTAAACAATTCAATTATTTTAAATATTGAAAAATCCCCTAAAAACTCAGTTAATATGATATATAGAGAGTAGCACAAGGGAAGAAATAAAATAATAGGGAAAAGGACCACACAAAATGACATGAAAATCAAAGTACGTGGTTGAATGGTAAGTTTATACTTTTTCTTTCTTCATTATAGATTTTAGATTTAGGACAAGTATGAAATTACTTTCAATGGAGAGTTGTATTCTTAAAATGAATTTTTCAACATGAATTTAAATTAGTCTAGTCTAATTTCGAAACGAATAGGAGATGAAAAATACAATTAGAAAAAAAGAAAATGACATAAAAACTTGATATGATGAGTAAGACAGCATTATATCCTTTTAGAGTGTTTTCTGGATTGTGGCCAAAATCCCAATGTTTTTTTCTTCCCCCATTAAAACCCCATCAAATTTTCCTTTAAAAACACCACTCCTCTTCCCCCAATATCCCCCTCCTCTCCTTCTCTCCATGCCCTATTAAATACCGCCTTTCCCTGTCACTCCAAGTGCTGGTAGTTGTTTTTTTTGGCTAAAAAACATAAAAGAGGAAGAAGGGTCATCAAGAAAAACTCCCTTTCCTCTCTCTATGCTCAAAGGGTAGATGTATTTTGCTGTAAAAATCCAATCTTTACCATTTTCTTTGAGATTTGAGGGATAATCTTGGATACCCATTTTGTTTTCTTTGCTGTTGGATGTTGTTTGTGTCTGAAAAAAAGGGTGTTTTTTAATGTTCTTTTTCTTACTGTTTTACTGGTAAATCTTGAGGATTCTTAAGGGTCTGGCTGGACTCGTTGGTTTGGGAGCTGGTGAAAGGAGGTTTCTTAGCAAAGGTATAGTCTTTGATTTCATTCATTTCAAGAAAAAATAGTTTCTTCAAAAATTGATTTTTAAGATCTATTTATTTGAGAACTTGTTTGTTTCTTGTAGTTTCCATTGCTAAGGTTTATGGTTTATTGTGTTCTATGGATTGTTCTGTATGGTTTGCTTAGTTTGTGGTTCCTTCTGGTTTTCTTTTGCCCCTTGGCACAGCATGTGTATATGAGAACAAAACCATTTAAGGCTTCATGTAGAAATCTATGAAAGTGGTGCTCCTTTCTTGATTAGCCAAATCCATTGTTGTATGTGTTTTGGGGATATTGTAATTTCTTCACATTTTGTGTCTCTTTTCATTAAATGCGTTTTAACTTTTAGTGGTGAAATACTAGAGGTGGGATTTCCCCTTTTTGCTTGTAGGTACTAGGACAAGATTGTTGATCTGTGTTTTGCTTGTGCTTTTTGTTTATGAAATAGTATTCTTCATTATGTATCTGTTTTATTGCCTTTAAACTCCATATGATATGTATATGAGGCATAAAAAGTGCATTTACCTGTCTTAGTTTATATAAGTGTCCTCAATTTTGGTTGAGAAGTGTTGGAACTAAAAAGAGAAGATCTTTTGGTTTTATCTGTAAACTTGTGGTGAATATTCTTTCTCTAATATTTTTGATTGTCAATATTACTAATATTAGTGCTTTTGAATGAAATGTTGCTTCTCCATGTCATTTCTTTTGATTGATGTTTCTTCTGTTAAATGAGCCATGGTTGAAGTACAACATCACTATTGACCTTTCATAAAAACAGCTTCATTGGATTGGATTTATTGATGTTGCTCAATCTGCTTTATTGAGCAATAGTGTTTTGCATTGTACAACCTGGCCTATAGCCATCTAGGTCTTGTGATATATCTTTTATTTAGCTTTCTCACAAATGCTTTGTTACAAATATGTTCATTTTCATGCTTTTTTTATAAACCCCTCTTTGGGAGCTCCCACCTCTTTGCTCCCTCGGGGACTCGAATCCACAACCTTATGGTTGGAGGTGGAGGGTGCTTACCACTTGAGCAACCACCTCTTGTCCTGCTTTAGGTTTTGATGTTAGATGATCTTGTAATTCTCTGATCTGATGTGTAGTATATTTTTGCACTCACTTTTACGAGGTTAATTGTGTTTCATCTACTACACCTCACTCAATTTTTACTTTTCTTTTTGCCTGTAGGTTTTCGTCCCTTTCCATCATCATGGAAGGGGAAACCTCTTGGGTCAGTCATTGCCCTGATTATGTTGCACCAGACATGGTTGAGTTTGATTCATTTTCAGAGCTTAACAATGAAGAAAATAGAGAAGCTTCTTCAGTTCCTGTGGATTTGATACTGCCTGACGATTTACTGGAACGAATACTGGCCTATCTTCCCATTGCTAGCATTTTTAGGGCAAGTTGTGTGTGTAAAAGATGGTGTGAGATAGTGAATTCAAGAAGGTTCTTATGGAACTTCTCTCAGGTGCTGTCTCAAAAACCGTGGTACTTTATGTTCACAAGCTCAGAGGAGCCAGTTGGTTATGCCTATGATCCTTCCCTTCGAAAATGGTATAGTATTGACCTCCCTTGCATTCAGACATCCAATTGGTTCATTGCTTCTTCATGTGGATTAGTTTGCATCATGGACAATGACAGTAGAAGTGAACTATATGTTTGTAACCCAATAACCAAATGCAGCAAGAACCTTCAGGAGCCTCCTGGTCTCAAGTTTTCTGATTACAGTGCATTGGCTATCTGTGCAAACATGAAAACTTCTTGTTACAGTGTCGCCATTGTTAAATCTAAGCAAGTACCAGGTAACTTCTATCAGTGGGATCTCTCAATCCACATATACGATTCTGGAACAATGAAGTGGTTGACCCCTTTGACAGAGGTTCTAACAGGCTGGAGAGGTGGGGATGAAAGTGTCATCTGTGATGGTGTTTTGTACTTCCTGATCTATGCAACTGGAGGTGGTGGTCTAGAAAGTCGTCACGGTCTGATCACTTACAACCTCTCAAGCAGATCATCCCATTGTTCGTTAATAAAGACTTTCATTCCCGTGCCATGTTCTCTAACATGTGGCCGGTTAATGAACCTCAAGGAAAAGTTAGTAATGGTGGGAGGGATTGGGAAACCAGATCGTCCTGACATAATTAAGGGGATTGGCATATGGGTACTTAAGGGGACAGAATGGCAAGAAATTGCCCGCATGCCACACAAGTATTTTCAAGGTTTTGGGGAATTCGATGATGTTTTTGCCAGCAGTGGCACTGATGATCTCATATACATTCAGAGTTATGGAGCTCCTGCCCTTCTTGTTTTTGATGTGAACCAGAAACAGTGGAGGTGGTCACAGAAATGTCCGGTGACAAAGAGGTTTCCCCTTCAGCTCTTTACTGGTTTCTGCTTCGAGCCAAGGCTTGAGATGTCTCCCTGAGACTCTCCGCACTTCAATTGATGTGATTGGCGCACCTTAGAATCCTATCATTATTTCCTTTCATGTCTTATGATTTTGTACTCCTTTTGTTGTTCTTTTCTTCCCTGTCTCCTCTCAATGCAAAGATTTCTGTGTTCTTGAAAGGTTTATACAACATGTACCAGCCAATGAGGCTGCTAATTTATGAAATGAGAATATTGTTAAAAAAAAATTTGGGCAGTCTTGAGGCACATTTATTTCAGCTTCCAAAGGTTATTATTATCTATGTTTATGTTGCTACACTCATGTTGAAAAATGTACTCATCTGACATTTTTGAAGAGTCGGAGCATTGAGCAACATAGGGTTATTGTTATATTTCTTTATCTCTAGTTTCTGTGTTTGCATAAGCTAGAGTTCTCTTTCCTAAGACATGGACAAGTTGTCTTAGCAAATCACAAAGTCAAAATTGGAAGATGGGCTATCCTAACTTGTGACCTCATACTTTGCTCTTTACCAATTTTTTTAGACCAAAATTTCCCCTTCTTTTTCTCTCTTTCCCCAATGAATCCTCCATTTGGCAGCACATGATTGGCTTGTTTATGGACCTTTTTGCTCTTTAGGCTTAGGACCACAGCTAGTTACCAAATTGAGTTGATGAACCATGAGAGTTGGCAGCATACCTTCCACATGGTCATGGAATAAGTGAGCTGTTGTAAAAAACGATTGGTGTTTCAAGATTTCACATGTCCAACAATAAAGTTTTTTCATTGGCTAATGACATACTCAATCTATTTTGGTAAAGTCATACTCATGCCCATACCTTGAGTGTGTTTTGAGTTTTGGTACATCACTTGTTTCTTGTTACTATACCAAGAAAATGAAAGCCCCCTTTACAAGACACTGATGGTTTGGTTGCCAAAGTGACCTAATTGGGAGGTACCAAGTACTAGATAGTCGATATAATAATCAATCTTGTCCGAACATAACTGTAATAATAAACCAACAAGGGTTGTGGTGGATGATAAGTACTCCTCCATCCTTAACTAGAGGTTTCGGATTCAAGTTCTCTTGGATATGAAATCGCTTTTGTCAGTGAGCACTTTATTTAATGTGAGACTTTTCGGTGCGAATTCAAATTTAGTTGGACTTCAATGTGAGTTTCGGACACCGAATGAAAAAAAAAAGTGAACTAATAAAAATAATCTTTAATTTGTAGAACATTTTTACTAGGTTATGTTGCACCTTTTTCCATCTAGAGGGTTTCACAATTTGTCACTAGCAATATTTTTTCAATAAAACTTTGGCGCTTTTGAATAATTGGAATTTTTTAATAAAGAATACTCACCCACAATGATAATTGGACATTTAACAACTCTTGATGTGATATTTTCTACAGCAAATTATATTTTCAAGCATCACTTTAGTTTTATTCTTTCTACAAAGGTAACTCATAAATCAAAATAATATATAATATTTAGCCAAACTTTTTCATATATTAACTTTTATTAGAAGAGTAAATATTCATGTTGTTGCAACTTGCATGCGTTTGGATGACTATTGAAGTTTGATATGTAAAAACAGATAAACTAGACTAGAATTTAAAATTAGTTAGTATATATTTTTGAAACCTTGTGTTAAAACAAAAATTGGAATTTCACAGTTTTGTCTTCTTCACACCAAACAATTACACAAATTCCCAGGAGATATGTCTTATTGTCCGCTGAAGTTTGGAACACAGCCAAAGTAAAAAAGAAAAACAAGTAAATAATACTATGGGTATAAGATAAAATCAACAATTTGAACAATTACTACTTTACCAAGAGATAAGTTTGCATTTCAGATCTAAAATTTATGTTAGACTAATATCCATATAAAATAATATATAGATTTATTCGTAATTAATTGTTACATTATTAATTTCTGCATAACTCTAATCAGCTACCAAACGATTCATATACCTAACGCTTAATGCTCAAGGTTTGATCTTACACAAATTATATGTCGAATTCCTTAGTTAACACTATTGACTTTTGTAATTTTTTTAATAAATAAGGAAAAATGATCTAATATACCCCTCAACTTTGACATTTAGAGCTGATAAAAGTGATGCATATATATCCTACTGTTACACAAATCACTCACATCTACCAAATTTGTCTAATGGCCCATATTCTTAATATCTAGTATAAAGTATAGAAATCACATACATTTGGGGATAATTACATTCCATTCCGAAAGTTTCTTCAATTACAAAACAAATCGATTTTTTCATTTCTCTCGAATACATGCACAAATGTCCCCATATTCAAACAAATCATTAGTGTTTTCTTTCTACATCATCTTTTTGTGGGCCTTGGGCTTGAAAATATCTGCTTTCCAACTGAGCCCAAATATTTGGGCCTTTGAAAAACAGTGAGCTTCCATATTGTAAGAGTATACTATAGTGATATCAAATTAACAAACAACAACGAAAAATAACCGAAACTGAAATAAAAATGTTTTTTGAAACCTTTAAAAAATAAAATATTAGTGTAGCAGTATTATATATTTGTCTTATTTCTAATTCCCTCCATTTAAAGGCACCTAAAAGGTCCCTTTCACGTCCTTATAAGAATGATTCTTTTTTCCGATCACAATCTTGCCTTGGCCTGCAACGCTGCATATATATTAATATTTATTTCCCTATCGAAGCGTCTTCTCTTAGGTTTCTTAAATGGTAAGAGAAAGAATGATAGGTAAAATGACAATTATCCTTTTTGGCAATACTTTGTTGGGGCATATAAGGCTCGTGACTTGTCTATTTGTCTCACATTAAGACGGGCCCCATGTTTAGTTGGACTAGCAATTAAAGTTGAGCCCATTAGTATGGGCCCACCGGTTCCTTTCGGGTCCATCAATTTTGTCTATCTTCCATTCTTTTTCCATTTTTGCCCCCCAATAATCTTCTTTCATCATTTTTGAATTAAATGATTTATGGTACCATTTCTAATAATTACGAAAAGAAGAATATAGTAACAATGTTACAAGTGTATATAAAAGTTTAATTTGTTAAAAATATACAGTTTTATTTACTTAAGTAAAAGGTTTCAACATTTCCCCTCATGTGCAATTTGTTATTTTCCTTAGCCAAGTTTGTGGGAATTTTATTTGACCATGAGTGGTTGTGTAATGTATGGGAGCTCAAGATTTAGTAATTTCTAATATTAAGAAAAATAAACGTATCCTTCATTAGTTTTGTAAGGGTCTTTAAAGAGATATATGTTGGTAAAAATAAATTACAGCTTAAAAAAAATGAAGAAAAATTATTTTCATGTTGAGGCACAAATATATATATGATCACTCTCTTAAGTATTTAGGGAAATTCAGACCCACTATAACGATATCTTCACTTGTTCGGCAATAATCCTCTTGACTTGTCTTTTCTAAAAAACAACAATCCAACCACATCGATGGCTTAAACAAACTCTGACTAAGTTTTGTTCTAATTAAACACAACAATTCCTAATAAAGTGTTTTAGCTTGTCACTTTTCATTCTTTTTTTAAGAAAAAGTTATGCATGTTTTATATCCGTTTATGAGATGGTTGAATTAACTACATAAAATATGTCATCTCTTTTAATTATACACATCAATCTCAAGTAAAAAAAGATTTAAAATTCTACGACTTATTGAATTGAATACATATAATTAAAAGATATATAATTAACTAATAGACGAATAAAAATATATACAAAACATTTTTCAAATTTTTAATAAAAATATCTAATTAAAACACCTTATTAAAAGTTTATAACACACCTAAAATGATCTAAGATCTAACTACATTCAAATGAAGCAACACGCGTATGTTATCAATCATCACTTGACAAACAAAAAAGGAGTCTTTAAGTACTTTTTTTTTAAAGAACAAATAATTATATATCAAATACTAACAGCTTTAAACATAGGAAACAGTAGTTATTATGCTAGAAGGGTAAAATCTTGCAATCCTAGGATCCTTTAGGCATGATTTTACCCTAAAGATTCCTTCTTTTTCTGTGTACTGCATTCGATATTTATATTAAATTAGTAATAAACATAAATAAAAATATATACTCCTATATTAATCAATTACTATAATTTAGTGATTAAGGTGATATATGTAAAATATATATCAAATTAATATACATATTTTTTGAATCAACAAGGGGCAAGAATGATGTAGATCACACCAGAGCTAGCAAGTCATACATACAGATAGCCTATGGACCACATAACCCTTTTCCTTTTAGTCCTCAAATTTGGACTCTTGGCTACCAAAACTTTTGGCTTTTCTTAGTAATTGCCGATTGATTAGAGTTTTACCCATATTCATAATAAAGAAATTAGTTATAAATAAATTTATGTATTATTACATGTAAATATTAGTTACTTTATCCTCTATTATGCATAAATTCACTCATAACTTATAATTTTTTTAGTTAAGTAGGTTTATAAATTATTGACAAACTTGCCTAGCAGAGTAGCTGCTGCTTTGCATGTGTCTGTGTCTGATTCTTGGTGCTTTGCTAGTGATGACTGTAACTTGTACGTGTCACACTCACCAATAATCCTAATGATTAAAAGCCTAAGTTATATATTACGAAGAATCGTAGTAATTTAATTAGTTGATTATCTAAATACGCAATTAAACATTAAAGGTGACGAAAAGGAGAATTGAGAAGCTGAGAGATATGGAGAGAGATAAGGACATAAAGTAGACAAGAGATTTTTAATTGGGACATACTGTATGTCTGTAAGTAAGAAAGAAGAAACAGAAATGGTTGAACATCAACAATTTACCTTTGTCCGCGTGTCTGAGAGAGAGGTAAAAAAGTAGTCTAAAGTAAGTGGACAACATCGAACAGTTTGAATTTTTTTTTGTAGAAAAAGAAGACTTTTGAGTAAGACAACCAGCAAGATGGAGAGAGAGGAAAAGAAAAAGCAACAAGAGGAAGAAGAATTGTTCGTAGTAAAGTTGAAACAAGGTGTTTTGGTAGGGAAAAGAGGGGGTACTTGTACTACTCCATCACCTACATGGAAAATTGGTTTGGCACAATCTGATGGTTCTCTGCTTCAAGATTTCCCCTTTTCTTCCAATTCTGCTTCACTATCTGTCAGAAAACTTGGTGCAAATCTCTGGGAATTTCAACCACAACTGAAAAAGGTTGTCAACATGAGCAAGATTGGTCCTCTACCTCAAAATCACAAAGACAAATCTAAGCTTCACAGACAAACAGCTGCCCAACCTGATAGCCCACCACAGCAGGTCAAGTACAAAAAACTTATTTTTTTATAAGACTAAACTGCATATTGTATTTTTTATTATTATATATAAATAGGAGTTCTGTGATTTCAAATTATTGCTTTTTGCACAACTAATGTACACTGACTCTAGATCCTGAATTCGCCTTAACCATTTTTTGTTATACCATGCCAATTGCCACATAGGTTAGAAAGACAAACATGTTAGTGGTCAATAGTGTAGGTTGTTGTGTTGATCTTGGGAATGTTTAGTTACTGATAAACTTTCTACAAAGTTCATAGTTTGCCAATTTCACTGAAGAGACAAAAGGATGTCTATTTGGTTCATTTCTGCTAAACTATAAAGTGCCTTATCAGAAGGCAATAACCTGATTAGTCATGTTTCTTTTCTGTTTTTGCAGCCAACAAGCACTAGTAGTTTAGGGAGGGATATTGCTGCATCACTTAGACAACATCATCATCATTTAATTGCGAAGAATGGGGGCGCTCAATCGCTTGAATCACCTGCAAGTTATTGTAGCTCAATGGAGGTAATTTTTTCTTCTTAAAGTACCTTTTACCCCTTATTGACAGTAGTTTCAGGAATGAATCAGTACTTTGTAAGGAACAATCAGTATTGTACTTTCTAACTACACATGCTTATTTTCATGGTTCAATTATTCTCTTTTACCCACTCCCCCTCCCCGCCCCTTTCTCGGATTCACAGATTTCACTGTTGAAATTGGTGACTACCTGAAAGTTTCATGTATTTATACATATGTTTAAGCAAATTGAAGTATGATGCCTTCAGTAACACATGATAGTTTCTACATGAGTAAGGGATCATGAAATACTTGGCTTTTGATTTTAGACGTGAGCCGTGGCTAAATATCAGTATTCATTCAGAAATATGTGCTACCATCAACTGATTTCAGACAAATTTTCTGGTGAACATAATCGGGATATTGTATGTAACTTTTGAAATCCTGATAGTGTTCTCTGAAATTAGCTGGATTTAGTCTATTATGAACCTGCCTTTACTGCTTGAGAAGTAGCCTCTCCTGCAATGAGAAGATTATTGTCTGCACCGTCAAACTTATTTAACCGCATTCAAGTAGTGTCTAAATTCCTTCTGTTCCCTGACATACAGATGGCTCCTTTTAGACCTGTTGAGACTCCCACCAGC
This sequence comes from Solanum acaule, assembly GCA_036250505.1. NCBI lineage: Eukaryota > Viridiplantae > Streptophyta > Magnoliopsida > Solanales > Solanaceae > Solanum > Solanum acaule. The sequence continues at coordinate 33,169 of JAJOOR010001452.1, read as the reverse complement.
TCAAAGGACCTTAAAGGTAGAAGTGGAAAGTCAAGCTACAGCCTGAAAACATCAGCAGAGTTACTTAAGATACTTAATAGGATTTGGAGTCTTGAAGAGCAACAAGCATCAAGCATGTCGTTGGTGAAAGCATTGAGAAAAGAAGTTGATCACTCCCAAAGACGTGTTAAGGAACTACAAGAAGAAAAGAAAAGAGACAAAGAAGAAATAAATGAGTTGGTGATGCTAATTGATGATTACAGAATTGGAAGAAAGAACAACAAGCATAACAGAGCCGAAGAGGCAGTCAAGACATTGACAGATGAGCTACGAGATGAAAGAAAGTTGAGGAAACACTCAGAGAATCTTCACCGTAAGCTTGCTCGAGATCTTTCTGAAGTGAAATCATCTTTCTCTACTGCTTTAAAAGAACTTGAAAGAGAACGCGAGGCACGGAGTATGCTAGAAGAATTATGTGATGAGTTTGCCTACGGAATTAAGGAGTACGAAGCAGAAGTTCGATTCTTGAAAAGCAAAGTGAGGAAGGATCAAATATTGACTGAAGAGAAGGATGGATTGATTATTCATATTTCTGAAGCCTGGTTAGATGAAAGAATGCAAATGAAGCAAGCCCAAAGACGTCATGATCCTGCAGAAAAGAAAACAATTGTAGACAAGTTGAGGTCCGAAATACAAACCTTCCTTAAAGCTAGACAATCTAGTGATTACGGGAATAATGTCTTAAACCTGAAAGGAGCAAAGGAGAGTAGTTTATGCCGGCATTCTTTGGAATCCTTTCACTTGAACAATCCTGCAAGTGCCCCTAGAGTAGAGAAGGAAGATGACGATTCATTTGACAATGTTATACATGCTTCTGAATCTAATAGAGGTTTAAGTGGAAAGCATGATGGCATCAATCAACACGAGGAATTTACTCCAAACATCCATGTCGAAAAAATGAAAGAATCTAATCCACCACAGACAAAGATTGGAACTCAACTTTCGAAGGACCCTGACGTGACTAGCTCAAGAATCCAACCCGAAGAGAAAATTTTCGAGGCAATGGTGATTAAAGAGACTACTGTTGAAGGTAATGATTCATGTGTGCTTAAGAAACATGTCACGAAACAGAGAAAATTCCAGAAGAAAAAGAATAGCTTAATGAGAAGTGGAAGTTCTTTGCTGAATAACTTGCTTAAAGATCATTCATTGCCTTCTGAAGCTAAGACACTTCCAAATGACGATAAGCACATGGAACAGTCTTTCGATCCAACAACATTTACTGGTCCGGCCAGTCCAGTGCAGAAGTGGACATCAAAAGTAACATCCCTGGATCGTGAGGTGATTGAATCTTCTTCAAAATTACCACTAGGTGTAAAAGAGAATACACTCAAGGCAAAGCTGCTGGAAGCCAGACTCGAAAACCAGCAGTTGCAGCCAAGAGCTATCAAAGGTTTGTCTGAGGTTTCTTGAACTTTAAAATGTCAAAAGGTGTTGATACTTTATAATGAGTTACTAAGGCTGGTTTTGTGACTCAAAAATTTTGGTACATGAGAAATGAGAACTGTCTCTTTTTTGTAGTTTCAGACTTTTATCTGTAAATGAGAGATGTGTACTGGTTATTAACATAGTCTCTTGTTTCACCTGGGAATTGTTGTAAAGTCTGTTGAAGTATGATTACAGTAATTGCCTTCTAGCTTGAGGCATGTCGTGAATGACACTATAAGAACGATTATAAGTATAAATATGTTGAGAATATCATTAATAATAAAAGTGTGCTTTCTTTTATCGCTTAAACTTTTAGATAAGATGGTGACACACTTCAACATGGTATCAGAGCAGGCAAAGGTCTTATATCGAATTTCACCTCCACTCAAAATTAAAAAGAATTTCCAAGTGCTTGATTCATAAAAAAGAATCAGGCCCGCACGTGAGGGGCATGAGATGGTTACACACTTCAATCATATATATATATATATATATATAGGTGATCGAATGTTACGGTCCAAAGATAATGACTCTGAAATAATGGCAATTATATGGATTTAAGACAACCAGAATTGGATTAGGCCTAACACATATCTCGCGTGCAGGGAGAGGGGTGCAAATTCACCTATTTTGCCTTGAGAACCATTTCTGATGTGAGCGAGTTCACTTTTGATTCTCACCTTGTTTGTGAGAGTTCGATTCTAACCAGGAAATTTTAGTAGTTCAAGTGGTTAAGCTATTTAAATTTTCACTTTGTTGGTGAAGATTTAATTATTACCTTGTAAACCCTCCTCCTTTTTTCCTTCCGCTGCCCCAATTTTTTAAAAAGAAGACGAAGAAGAGTTCTTCCTGTTCTACGAGTATGCTTATTACGGGAATTAAAAAGGCAAAAATATAACCGCATGACGTTTCATATATATTTATCTACAACAAACTAAGTTGTAAACAAGAAATGATGAAACATATCTAATTTTTACATCATTATTCAATATTATTTTTATACACCCGTCAAACAGACAATTTAACTTGTATTCGGTGGTATTGAACTAATCTAGTCCAATGGAGGATGGAGGACCTACTAATTGGGCTTTTTGGTAAGTTCATAATTAGCTTTAGTACTTCTCTAAATGGTTCAAATTAAAGCTAACTTTGACCTAAGAGGAAAAAAGCAGCCTATTTGACCGTTGACTCCTCTCGGTGTATTTTATTGGAAATATTCTTTTCTTTTTATTAATCCGGCATATTTTAAATAATTTATCCATAAGCCATGCCTCATAAAATAATAAATCTTTTGCCAAATAAAGATGTTTCACATTATCAATTTTTAAAGTTTATTTTTTCTAGGTGGAAGAAAATCAAACTGATTAAACACGTGAAACAAAGGAACTAGATGTCATATAGGCTGCGCAAAACGTAAAACCGAGTACATATTTTCCTGCATAATATTATGCATCAAATTATTAGGCACATATATAGCTGTTTGCTCGTGTAACGTTTTTTAGTATTTGATATTATAAAGTGAGATTTGTGTTGTTTGCTCTTATATTATTCTATAAGTAGTATTTTTTATGGTAAATGGTCAAATATATCCATGTACTATAATAAATAGTTTAAATATATCCCTAGTTATGCTTTCGGGCTAAATATATCCCTCTCGTTATATTTTCGGGATAAATATACCCTTAGGACACGTGGACAGCTAAGATTAAATGAAATGTTCAATTTAAAATAAATTAAATTCGGATATAACCCGCCCCATTCCAATATTTTATCCCGGCCTAATTATAACATTGACCCACCCAATTTATATTTTATCTCCTCACAGCTACTATCGACGACGATCTTGAGGCTCCTAGCGGGGAGCAAGAAGAAATAAAATGATAGATCAACCAGAAATCTCTTAGGTTAAAACCAAATTCCCTCAAATATGTTACTGTACTTGTCACTTTCCCTTTTCATATCATGTTTTATCATTTGGATCTCAAGATACTACTGTGTTACTCCTATATGTGAATTTGTGCGTGGGTTTGCATGCTTAGCTGGAAATTGAATGGAATTCAAAATTATGTGGAGAAGGACAATGCATGATAAGTTAGCATCACTTTTTCATTCAGATATATGAATTCGCATTCTTCGAAAAACTAATTTGTATCTGTAGCCATCCTTTCCTGGAGTTCATTGATAAGAGGACGTGGGTGGGTCGGACACTACAGTGGAAGTGTGTTGAATCAAGAACAGACAGTAAACGCCTTTATTATGGACGCTTTATTCTGTCTCCACTTATGAAAGGCCAAGCCGAATCAGGAGATGACTCAATGTTATAATTAGGCTGGGTTAAATTATTCCGGTGGGCAGATTATATCTGAATTTGATTTATTTTAAATTGAACATTTCATTTAATCTTAGCTGTCCACGTGTCTTATGTTACTTATAAGGGTATATTTAGCCTGAAAGTATAACGAGAGGGGTATCTTTAACCCGAAAATATAACCAAGGGTATATTTAAACTATTTCCTATAGTACAAGGGTATATTTGACCCTTTGCCGATTTTTTTATGACCACGATGTTCGGGTCAATCTTCGCACACCTTTAATTTCAAGGATATCCGCCACCTCCCACTAACAATATGTATCATGTAATTCTGGTCAAGGCTACACAGGATACTAGTAATATGTATCAGGTAACTCTGTCCACCAAGATTAGGATAGATGAAAAGAATTAATCACCTAATAGTTTTTGTTTCCACTGAGTTTTGAATCAAGGTTCTATAATTTTCAACTACTTTATTGACTACTAGGTCACACCATTACGTAATTAATATTGTTTGTTATTTCTCGTTTGGTTCTCTATATAATTTCATTTTTACTAAATTTGACTAAACTAAAACTTCATTATTTTTTACTATATGTTTGAATAATGAACAATTTCAAATATTTAAAATTTTTGTTGTTCGAGAACATTATAATATTTTTTTAAACATAAATTTAAAATCTGATTATTCGATAGAATGAAAGCCACGTGTCTATCTACTATAATTCAACCCCCGCGCCCCGTTTTCCTCCGTCTTCGCCAAACATTTCTCCGCCCACATCTCAGAGACATTATAAAGCAAAATCCGCCGGATATTTAGAGAGAAAGAGAATCTTTATAGTTGAGTTTACAGCCATGAAGGATCAGAATTTGGATCTTTTCGACCCGAGAACGGCTGTTATGGACCCGGAATACTCACCGAGTAGTACCCGGGACCCGGATTTTGGCTTTGCCTTCAACGACATCAACTTCTCCGATCGTCTACTTCAGATCGAGATTATGGATGACTCGTTCGACCCCCAGTCTGATTCAGATAGCTTTCACTCTCAGAGTCTAGCTGATTGGGCTCGTAATCGCAAACGACGTAGAGAAGATATCAGGAAGGAAATGGGTTTGTCTCTTTGCTCCTTTTTCTCTTTATCTTAGCTCAGTAATCGGGCGTTTCAGCTCAGTTGCTTGAGTCTCTAGCTAATTTATGAACTGGGTATCTATATAAGCTTCAGTTGCTTGAGTTTCTAGCTAATTTATGAACTGGGTATCTGTTTGAGCTTCAGTTGCTTGAGTTTCTAGCTAATTTATGAACTAAGTATCTATTTAAGCTTCAGTTGCTTTCATTTATGAGTAATTTATGAATTGGGTACTTCTGTTACTGAGGATTTTGAGTTGCAAAATTGGTGGACCTTGTTCTTGGCTATGGATGATCTCCAAAGTGAAAGGGAAGTTTTGTGTATGGAGATTTGGAACAGTGGATTTAAGTCATACTTAGTTGTTCTGGTGTTGTGGTTCTGCTAGAAAGAGAAAGGAAGAAAGGAAGAAAGGATTGAAAGAATAAGAAAGGAGTTTGCATCCATGTTCAATAGTATGATTTAACTGAACTAAAATGATCTTTGAGCACTTCACATGTTAGCTTACACATGTAACTAGTCCTAGGTTGAAGGAGTAAGATTGCAATGATTGTCTAACTGTAACAAATAATCTGAATGAATGAAAGGAACTAGGTAGAATGGATTGGATAGATGAGTCATATATCCGACCTTAACTAATTTGGGATCGAGGCATAATTCTGTTAGACAGCATCATACAGTGTCCAATGCTCTTGGTCTTAAATTCAAATGGTCTAGTTGACATTTGATTGTTGTTGTTATAAAACGTGATATGGATGATGTTTTTAACAAATTTGTGTTTACTTCTTTCTTTCTAAAAGAAGAAGTTGTTTTAACAAATTCTCTTTTTCTGTTTGAAAAAGGGTGTTGTTAAATGTTTAGAACATGTTTTCTTTTTCTTTTGTTGGGGGAAAGAGCAACGGAGGGAGGGGGTTATGAAATGCACCTTTGCTTCCCTTGAAATGAATGTTATGCATATAACATATTGGTTAGACTTCTGATTTTGTTACGCTGGCATGGGTTTTTCTTGTTCTATGATGATAACCAGACATGTGCCACTCATTGCAGCTCTGGATATCACTGCTTGTCCTGAAGAGCAGGTTATAAGTTGTAATCAAATTGATACTGAAGATGTTGAGAATGAAAATCAAGATGAATCAGTTGTTGCAATGATCGAAGAACCACACTCGGGTATTTAAACCAAATCTAGTCCTACATTTGTTTTCCGCCAGCTTCTGTTCTTCGATAAACAATGAGGTTTCTTTAATTTCCATGTATTTTGTCGAAATACTTGCTACTTCAGTGCCACTCTGCTGAATTAAAATATAACAGAAACATAATTAAGTCAGAGATATGAAGGGCTTGCCAATGAGCCAATAACTGATCTCTTCGGAACCATGAACTTAAGCTAAGGCCGTTTTTGTCGTTCTTTATATTTTAAATTTGAATGTGGATGCTTATAATAGAATTTGTATGCGGATATCGTGTTTTAAAGTATGATGATCTCCAGGCGTACTGTAAACAAATTCTAACAGAGTGTTTCTGTTGCATAAGGATACTTTCCCTTACAAGGGATGGGTATACGTATAGTAAAAAGGAAAGGAACCATACTTAAAGAGAAGTACATCTTTACTGACCTTTTATTTCTGCTGTATGTTGCAGAATAGAGTAGCAGCATTTCTTTGTCTGTGTTTTTTGTAACATACTGTTGCACTGTCCTTCACTTTCTTGCCGCTTTCTAGTTTTGATGCTGATCTTATTGCAGAATCACATGACACGTTCCTCTAGTTGTTCCTGGTGTTCATAACTTGTATTTTGTTTGATTCCCACAATTACTTCAAAGTACCTTGAGAAAGATAATCAAGCGATGCAGTGTTTTGTCTGCAGGAGATGAAGCTACTAATGCTGATGATTCATCTTGGAACATTGATTCTCCAAGAGTTGTTAAAGTTGAAACCTTACATATCAGCTCCCCCATTTTAGCAGCAAAGAGCCCTTTCTTTTACAAGGTAAACATTCTTTTTCATATGCAAGCTGCTTATGCACTGTCTTGAGTTTATACATGAAGAATCAACTGAGCTCTCTTGTATTTATGTAGCTCTTCTCCAATGGGATGAGGGAGTCTGAGCAAAGACAAGTAACTCTAAGAATTAATGCTTCAGGTACGCAGAAATTTAAGACACATTATATCATTTTGCTGACCTCTTGTCAGTTGCTACATTGAACTGCACTTTGCTGTGTGAGCATATTTTTGAGCTTCCTTTTTTATGAGAAACTTGCAAAGCACAGAGGAGAGAATTTTTCTTTCATTTTATGTTCATTGTTATGTCAGCATCTAGTACTAGTGATTTGACAATTGTGGGTCAAATATTGTCACCTTAGAGAAATTGTAGGATTCCTATCAATTTCATGAGAAATAATGTTCTTTTTTATTCTCATGGAGCAGAGGAAGCTGCACTGATGGAGCTCCTGAATTTTATGTATAGCAATAAATTGACCACTAATACAGCACCTGCTTTGCTGGACGTACTCATGGCTGCCGACAAGTTTGAAGTTGCTTCTTGCATGCGGCATTGTAGCCGGCAACTGCGTAATTTACCTATGACTCCAGAGTCCGCTTTGCTGTATTTGGAGCTTCCTTCTAGCATCCTGATGGCTGAAGCAGTTAAGCCTTTGACCGATGCTGCAGAACAATTCCTAGCTGCAAGATACAAAGATATTACCAAGTTTGTTCCATTACTGATCAAACTCTATTTCTTCTTAGTTCTGTTCTAATGCAGCTGTCTATTTGCCTTATAATGATATTTCAGTCTCCACAGCATACTTTGTTCAATACAGTGGTGACAAATTTATGTTTTCTAGAAGACCTTTTTTATCCTGTGCCAGAAATGTTCTTGGAATTCTGCCCTACATTCCATCACTCAAAATTCCATTGCATTTTCTTTATTATGAATTGTTAAACAATGAAAAGTTTCTTTCCATTCAGTACTTGTTTTTAATGTGGACAAAGAACAAGTGAAAATTTTGTTTCCATCTACTGCTGCTTTTGGTGAGTTTTGATTAGCTGTCACACTTGTATGTGCTTGATAATGAACTCATTGTCTTTGAACAGGTTTCAGGAAGAGGTCATGAAGTTGCCTCTTGCTGGAGTAGAGGCTATTTTGTTCAGTGATGACCTTCAGATAGCATCAGAGGATGCAGTGTACGACTTTGTGTTGAAGTGGACAAGGACTCATTATCCACAGATAGAGGAACGGCGAGAAATCCTTGGTTCACGACTTGGTCGTTGCATCCGTTTTCCTTTTATGAGCTGTAGAAAGCTTCGGAAGGTTCTGGCGTGTAATGACTTTGATCATGAATTTGCATCCAAGCTTGTGCTTGAGGCTCTCTTTTATAAAGCTGAGGCTCCTCATCGTCAGCGAACCCAAGCTGCAGAAGACTCGTCCTCCAGTAGTCATCGTTTCGTGGAGCGTGCTTACAAGTATCGACCTGTGAAGGTGGTTGATTTTGGACTTCCACGGCAACAATGTGTAGTCTATCTGGATCTTAAGCGGGAGGAATGTGCTAACCTCTTTCCTTCAGGAAGAGTGTATTCTCAAGCATTTCATTTAGGGGGACAAGGTTTTTTCCTGTCTGCACATTGCAACATGGATCAGCAAAGCTCTTTCCACTGTTTTGGTCTCTTTCTGGGGATGCAGGAGAAAGGTTCGGTGACTTTTGCTGTTGATTATGAATTTGCAGCAAGAACAAAACCAGGGGAGGAGTATGTCAGCAAGTACAAAGGTAACTACACTTTTACAGGGGGCAAGGCAGTTGGCTACCGCAATCTATTTGCCATACCATGGACTTCTTTCATCGCTGAGGACAGTCCATATTTTACTAATGGTATGCTCCATCTCAGGGCTGAACTTACTATCAAGAGTTGATTCCTTTGTCAATGGATACTGTTGTTTTTGCTTCTTGGGTGAGTTCAACACTCTGTTTCTTGGTTTAATAAAAGCATGTAAGACAAGGTTTAGATGAAGGCACTAACTGCCATAGGCTAGGTATTGAAATATTTAGTATGAAATCACTTTTGCCATGCTCTGCAGAGGTGGATAAGGATGTAAATGGAATTGATGAGCGAAAAATTACGTTGGTTATTCTGAAATGCTCAAATGTAATACTAGTACAGGTTGTCCTGATATTGTGTACATGTTATTTGAAATGTCATGCTGCGTTAAACATTGTACAACAATGTGTAGCTGAGTTTGTATCAACGTGCTAGCAAACTTTCTTCTGATAAACCATGGATACCATATAGAAGGTGACTCATAAACTTGATGTTGTATGGTATGATTGATTACATAGTCTATGCTTACTGAAATTTGGAAGTGAGCTCTGGCCATTGGGCTTTCATAGCATTGAGTAATCTTGTGATGGTGAATGGTAAACAGTGCACAATACATGTCTATATCAGCATGTTTACCTATTCAATTGCCCAACAATTTTAGCTATATCGAAAAAGAGTGATTTCATCTATTGGTTATTCGTCTCATATGCATTGAATGTGGCAAATATAAGATGCTCATCCAAATATAATATTCCCTCGACAAAGTTTTTGGCATCATCCACGAGATTCTTCTAAACTTTGACACTATTGGTTCTTTTTGCTAAAAAGCAACTTATAATACTAGTTTTTTGAGTAGTTATATATATTTATATAGTTTTTTTGTTAACTTCATTGATTGATAAATTACATGAAAAGTGTCAAACAAATTAGGATGAACGGAGTAATCCAATGTTATAAGGGAAATATTTTGGAAGTGCAATAGGTTATGCTTTTGTAATAATGGTGGAACATTACTGCAGGAATATCTTTATTCTCTGAACTCTGAAGTTTTCTCCGGCTGGCAGAAAATAACAGTAAACAAAAGAATTTCTTATTTATTTATATATATATCATAATAGAATAAAGAACAATTGAGTGTACGCAATCTAATAACTACAATTATTTGGGTTGACTCCCCCACACGTTTGATACTTCCTCCAAATCTACTTTTAAAAAAATATAATTTTTTCACCCCGTATCCGATTTTACAATAAAATTTGACTAATTCAAACTCGTACATTAGACACATCTAGCAACGGTTATTGCTTCAAGTATACTAGTAGTTTATAATAATAATTACTAATATTCAAACCAGCAATCTTATTATAGAGAAATTTGTTGGTAGAAAAACTTCCTACAATGTTCATTAAAAATGAGAAGAGAAAAAAAATAAAACTGAAATTTCAAAAAAATAGAAAATGAAATGCATCAATAATTTTACAGTTTTGTCCCTACATATAAAGTCCCATTAGCCAACCGGAAAAGGGTAAAATAGTCTAAACAATCGACTCACCTAGACCCTAGTAGAAAAAAGGCCAACATGAATTTAATAATTTATATAAAGAGGAAAACTAGAATTATCAAAATCCCTTTATTTTTCTGATAAGAAAAAATTGAAACTGTCTTGAGTCATTTCTAGGGTTTCATTCCATCGTTCAAATTAGGGTTAAGGTATCCATCAAAGCAAAACCCAAGTAATCATGCCGAAGAATAAGGGAAAGGGAGGAAAGAATAGGAAGAGAGGAAAGAACGAAGCTGATGATGAAAAGAGAGAGCTTGTTTTTAAGGAAGATGGGCAGGAATATGCTCAAGTTCTTCGTATGCTTGGAAATGGACGGTGTGAAGCTATGTGTATTGATGGGACTAAACGTCTTTGTCACATACGTGGTAAGATGCATAAGAAAGTTTGGATTGCCGCCGGTGATATCGTCCTTGTCGGACTCCGTGATTATCAGGCAAGATCCGATTTTTTTAAGATTGAATCTTTTTCTTATATGGTTTTTGCAGATGGGAAGAAATTATATAGCTTTAATCGACCCTGTTAAAAAATGAGATTTTCCCTCTTTATTTCTCGCGTCCCCTATGAAAAATTGAGATTTTGATAGACCGGAATTGAGCGGAAAAGAGTATAGAGATTCAACTAGTTCAGAATTGGGATGAAATTATTGATTGATTGATTGGAAACTGTGATTTTGATTTTTCCTTACTGTCTTTTGAGCTGTGTTTTATGTATTTATTTGTATACGGATTTTTCCTTTTCTAAAAGTTGTGGATTCCTCCCAAAAAAGAATTGAGTAGATGATTCATATTTCTTATTCGTTCACTGATTGTAAATTTTTTGATAACCTTGTCAATAACGCATGATATGCATTATTGCAATTTGTGTATTTGGCCAACGCTAATTTAGTTCCACAGTCCTTTGATTAAAGCCTCTCTAAGGGCTGCGTACACTCTACCCTCCTCAAACCCCACTTGGGTCTACATGGGGTATGTTGTTGTAATCCTTTGCTTGAAGAACAAAGATGGTACTTTCATTTGATTATTGAGTGTCATAAGAGTATAAATGTAAAATCTTCATATTTATTTGTATTATGTTTGGTTATTTGAGTGTGCAAGTATAAATATGAAGTCTTTATACCCAATTGTTGGGCTCAATGGTGAATTCTGGTTGTCCTACAGGATGTGATGTAGATGGAATTCTAGATACAATAGAGGATCCGCGCAATCTCCAATTACCCTTTATTGCACCGGCTTAGTGCAAGTATTTGTAAATATTTGATCACTTATCCCAAAAAAAAAATGTTTAGAGTGCCAGGGAGATCTCTGGGTTTCTAAATGTGCCTCTTTCTCATGTGAGGATCTTCTCTGTAATGTTTTACTTGGGGGATTAATCTACATTGGGTTGCTTGTTTATGTTTTCCCAGTTCTTATATAATGTGAACTTGGATTCTCTTTAATTGTTTTCTCTAAACTTTCCTATTTGGGTTTTTGCCAGGATGACAAGGCTGATGTTATTCTGAAGTATATGCCAGATGAGGCAAGGTTGTTGAAGGCATACGGGGAGTTGCCAGAGAACACTAGGCTCAATGAGGGTATTGCTAATTTGGATGAAGAAGATGAGAATGCTGCTGATGATTACATTGAGTTTGAAGACGAAGACATCGACAAAATCTAAAACTCCTTATCTAAACAGTGCTGTCACTGGGGGTTCCTGTTGGCCTCACAAATATCTCCTTAGAGTTTGAGTTCAATACAAAAAGAAAGAGAGAGACCTTATATGTACCATCTTAATATGATTGAACTTTGTTCACTAGTATTTCTGTATGAAGATTTATGCTTTGATGAAGCAGATGCAATAATAGCCACCTGTTCTCTATTCTACTCATGCAACTCTTGATTTATTAGATGCAATAATAGCTTGTGTTGATACTCAGAAGTCAAAAATGAAAAAAGGAGAGCACCTTCTGAGTTACTTGCTCTTAAGTTTTACTAAAACACTGGTGAAGGTACAGTTTGTTATTTAGTGGTGTGTTTCAGAGTTTGTTCTTTTGAGTACATGTTTGTAGGTTTGTAGCTATGACTTTAAGATTTGGAAACAATTCTTTGTAGTGGAGTGGTGCTGGATATCTCTTGCTGCCTTTGATTTATGGATGATGAACTTTAAAAAAGAAGCTTTTATGTTAAGTGGGCATGTCTCGGCCTAGTTTTCTTGTTATTTTGGTTGTGGCTTCCATGCTGGAGAAGAGTCCCACTCAGTTGAAATTAGTCTGTCACACTTTTCAGTGTTGCATCTTGGGGGTTCTTTCCCCAGAGTACTAATTCATGCATTATATGATTACTGTCTCGTTTTGCCTTGAAATGCTCTTAAGCAGTGAGACTATAACCCCAGTTTTTGCCATTTCTTCATGCCTTGTATGTTACGAGACCCAAAAGAATATGCAGGACATACTGGTATACGGAGATGCATTACTAAGCAGGTCAATCTCACTGCAATACTGTTCTCATTATTAGTCCAACAACCTCGCAGAATTGATGTTGAATAGCTGAATTTGAACCTTACGACTTGCATTTGTTACAACTTTTCTTGTTTATTGAATCTGCACTATTCTTTTGCTTATTGACCACAAACTGATGCTACTATCGTTATGATTTGGCATAAAGTTGCATAGTCGTTAGTTCTACTATAGGACGCCTATGCTTTAAGAAGCTCTTCATGATAATGAAAAAAGTACAGGAGATTCTCCCATACTAATTCAAAAGCTTACATTTTAGAATCTCAATAATTGAACTACTTTCTTACTATTATTGAAATAAGAAAACTTCATATACAGAAAAGAAAACAATGAACTTTCTTAGTTAAGTAGTCTCGTATAAAATTGGTGGCAGTTTGACCAGAGTGAAAGGGAAAAAGCTATGACTTGTTTTTCACCAGTAAAGCAACCTAATCAAGAAATATACCAACACAAACCTAGTGCAAGGGGCACTAAGCATATTGTGGCATAAAGACAAATGGCATACCACAAAAGCGAAAAAAAAGCCAGTTTAACCAAAACAAAGTGAATTGTTGCAAGGCTTTCGTCTATGAGTTTACAAGGCTTATTCAAGTTCTTGTTTTCCAGTGTCATCTTGCTGCTAAATAATGGATTCCTAATGCCACAAGATCACCAGCAAACCTTGCTATCTCTGTGAAAAACTTTCAACTGCATTTGGAATCAAATTACTAAAGTCAATGCATGTAACAGTCACTAGTTTCCTATCACAATTAGAAAAAGAATCTCACTAAGTTGAAAGGAAGTTAAAAGGAGGTGGAGAAGCTGTTAAGCTCATCAATGCATAACCTCAATGACAGAAAAGTCTTAAAACATCTAAGACATAGGGGTTACAAAAAAAAACTTAACGGAAATAGCATGAAGTGCAATATATTCTATGACAACAAAAGAAAGAAATTTTGAGTTCTCCACCAAAGAGGTTGTTCAACAAAAGATTGTCTTTTAGCCTTGGACAAATAATCTTATAAAGTAGTCATCATGCTTATCAGAGATTATTAAAGTCAGTACAGGAATCTAGTGAGATAAGGTCAAATACCAGGAGAAAATTCATTGTCGCTGGGATATTAGGTTTGTAGTAGTTTATGCAGTAGCTTCAATGTCATTATTACTAGCTGGATGTCAATTTTATCCAGAATTTAACCATCTAGGTTACATATCCATCTTCACATAACCATGGTGAAGACCAGCACAAATTCAATACTTGAAGATTATTAATATGGTTAACACCATAGCAATCAAGATTAACTACTACTTCATGGAATCATTTTCCTGATTAGCCTCAATGTAAAGATTTAGCATGGTGGTGGGAACACAACTTACATTGCTTAAGGGCATAGTCCTTCTCTGTTACAAGTATCTCAGTTCCTCTCCCATATGACTTACTCTCAGTCATGCAGAAACCTTTGTAAATTTTTGCTACTTCAGATATCGCCTAAACACTTTACCCAAACCCAATCACCTCTTCCACTACTGTCATACGTGATGTATCTCTACACTCAACCAAACATTCAAATAATGAAGAAATAGTTTTCTAAGAAAATTCAAACGAGAAATATCTTCTATGGAACATTATACAATATACAAAAACATTGTATATTGAGAAAGCTCACATTTTGGCCCACTAAATCCCAGGGGAACACTCACCACCACCACATCCTAAACCGGAATAAATGCTTAAGGACAAATGAAATACATAAAGATGGAAAGATAGTGTTGTATCCTTGTCCCTTGAACAGATAGTATGCATGTTTCCAAATAATCTGTAAAACAGCAAGCAGTCTCTCAATTGACAATGTCTATGGATATATAACACATTTGCTTTTAAGGAACAAGAGCCTAGATAATCTAAACGACAGTAAGCCCATGTCCTAATAATTTACTAGCGTAAAGGATCAAACTGTAACATTTCTTAATACTAAACCTAGAGCTTTCTTTCAGCTCATAAAACACCTTTGGATCATATCATCACACAAATAAATCAAACTCAAAAGGTACAAATTCTAGATAAAAATCAATCAACTACAACTCAATATCAAACTATCTATAAGAAATCCTCTAAGTCCAATCTAATCTATTTGGTCCACTTCTTCTAGTCGGGCCTATTGCAAAACAATGCTCATAAAAATTGAATTTTTATTGCAAATTAGGGATTCTCAAGAAGCAAACACAAGGTAGCATTACACTATCACCTTACCCTCCAATCATCTAAGCTTCTCCTTTGCAGAACTCTTCTTAGCTGCCTCCATAACCTTCTCAAGATAACCTTCAATAGGTGGCGTCAAAGTAGCCATAAATCGATTCACAGGAAATGGTGTCATATCAGGAACCAATGCAGCAGCTTTCAAATTCTCCGGTAATGCCTCAATCGCCTCTTTCTTCAACCTCAACAATGTAGTTTCAGCAGCCTGCCTCTGCCTATGCTTGCGCATTAAAACCCTACTATTCTCCTTCGCCAGCCTCCTTCCATCTTCAACTGTCAATTCATACTTAGGAAGCTTCTCTACATCAACAAGCCCAAGTGAAATCAAATCCAAACCCGGTGGACCAATTGGCCATGGATTTGCAAATTCCTTCTTCATCTTGTTCATCTTTTTCATCTCTTCATCTTTGGCTTTGCTAATTAAACCCATTCTCTCCCTTTCAGCTTCTCGGGCTTTTTCTTTGGGCTTCAATGATCTAACTGGAGCTGTAGAAGACAAACAATCTTCAACCATTTCGTCAAATTCGCTTTTCCTCCTTGGTGGTTCTTTTTTTGCAACTTCTGCGCCTTTTCTCGTAGTAACTTTTGATCTTTTCAATGGCTGCCCTGCTTTCAATTTACCTTTCCCCTTTGCTGTTCGACTGACGAAGCATTTCAGTATGAATTGGTGTCCTAGGGTTTCCATTGATGAGGTCAAGGTCTTGGATTTTGCGATTTCTGTTAATCGCATCATCTTGATTTCACTGTGTAATGAATCTGGCACTGCAAGTGAAAAACCTAACTGATGAAAGTGACGATGTAATTGAAACCCCCTCAAAAACCCTTATTGGACCGGGGCAAGTATAGAAATTAAGAAACTACAAGGGCCTTCTTGGAATTATATATATTTGATACCACACAAAATTTAAGAAATGATAAAACACTTTTAACTTGTGATTTTTGAGCCGAGTTTCTATCGAAATAGCTTCTCCATATTATTATCCTTTCTAGATTTCATCGTGTGAGATAAAACTGGGTATGTTACTTTTTAACATTCTAAATGTATTTACAATATGTTTAAAAAATTGTTGTGGAAGGATAAGTGGGGGATTCACAATTGGATTTGTTAAAATTAAAGGAGGATTGGTTGGAAATGATAGTTTGATGTTTTAATTTAATTTAGATAAATGAATTTCTTTTGTCCTAGTTAGCATTGCCTTGTTGGTTTCTAATAAGAATTGAAAAAGAAATAGTCATTGAGGTGTGCACAAACTAGTTGAATATGTGAAAAAGAGAGGTCTTCCTAGTTCTTGTGTTTATCAGTCTTCATGCATTACTATAAAAACTTTACAAACAGAACAATTGGTTGCGTTAAACATGCATCAAAGATTCATAGAAACAAAGGAAATATGTACTATATGATTTATAAGCACAATGAACTGTAAGGTAAATACAGAATTTTATTTGAAGATGTTGCTCTGATAAAACGAAAATTACATCAAAATCTACTCTACTTCAGATGAGCATCTGCCTCATTGTACAGAATTGGTGCTGGTATTTACTCAGTTCCTGCAATCTTCTTCTTCAACTGCTCGATATCTTCAGCCAATTCTTTTCTACTTGACTGTCACCAAGAAAAACAAATTTAAATCACTAGTAAGTACTATTAACCATCTCCATAACCAAAATATGTGCCCTTTAAATGCAAGCTTTTACATAGAAAGACGATTAGATTTTCTCAGCCGAGTATTATTTCCTGATGAAGTTATCCAAATGCTTTACTCAGTTGTCAAAGGACTTGGCTACAGGGTCTACACATGCTTCATCTCATGGTAAAAGATGCAGTGCTGACCAAATGGCAAAACTCTATAGCTGTTGTTACCGAATTTGACGCTAAAAGCAGATTTTTCTCAGATAATGGAATGAGATGTGGATAATGTTGCAGCAGATAGTTTAAAGGATCTTTGGGTTTTAGTGTAGAGGGAAGGAATATCGCGGGGGGATATGATGGATTATAGGGTTATAAACTGACTAAAAATGAACCCTTTGTTTCATATTCCCAGCATAATCTAGTCTTGACCAATTAGTAAAATACCATGGTCGTAAACGATTAGTTCACAACTACGGAAAAGAAAACAAGGTAACACACGACCTTGCAAATTCAGGCTATTAGTCAGTTGTGGCTAATTTACAGCCAATCTCCAACTCCCGGATAGATGTTTAACAAACCCCACCCCATAGGACGAAAGTAAAATAATGGCATGCTGATATAGGAAACAGGCTCTGTACTGCCTGTTAGGTGCTTGAGTTCGGTATGTAAAAGATGATGCGAGTAGTTACAGTCAAAAAGCTTACCTTGAAGAGAAGGTAGCGGTAGACAAACCACCCAGTATATCCAAGACCTACCAACTCCATGATTTTTGGGAGCTGTAGAAAGAGGAAGAAAGATTAGCTAATTTAGATAGGTGAATGCAAACCACATAAGAAAATCTAAAAAGCAACACACAATCTCACTTCACTTTACAGAAATTGAACAGACTGTATCGTATCACATTGATCAACCTACCAAAGGAACTGAGTTGATAGCACCAACAACAACTGAAGACAGCCAAACTGCAACAATTGCCCCACCTCCATAAACTATAACTGTAGACTTGTTGTCAAGAGCATCCCACTGTAAGCGATTAACCAAAAACGCTCATAGGGTTAGCACCTAAATATCATTTATAACACAGCCAATAACTACAAAATAGAAACAAATATACCAGTATGACAGGTTTGGCAGTAAAATATTATACAGAAACAAGCAACTTACACTAGTTTGGACTATGTACAGAACAATGTTATTTATTCTGAATAACCTTTAAGGTACTAATGCAGCCGAGAGTGTGTGTGTATATCAAATGACTGAAGTGAGTGCAATAGAGAAGATCTCAGCTTGCAAGTGTCCAGTTTACCTTTTCTTTTAGATCAGTCAACAATTCACTAGTATCAACAGCACCAGATTCTTCTGATGAAGAGGCTTTGACCTGGAGTAGCGAAGACCTCTTGGGCACTGTAAAAATATTAACATAAGATGATGAGCACAGCAACATGAAGTATTTTTGGTATATAGAAAACAGCAGACTTTGTAGGCGATGCTTCGTAGTTTATGTCAGGTTTAACTTTAAGTAACAATATTAAAAACAGCAAAGTGTATCACTTTCATCTGATCTTAGACCATTTCTGCACCAGATTCTTATGACTACACTCCAACTTTTGGGAAGGCTTTCTGTATTCTTGGAGATAAATGATAATATCCATGAGATATTCCTTTCCTCATTACTCATTAGACCTCTAAGATAAGTCGATGTTATGCCATTTTATGCTCTATTTTAAGACATCCAGTTGAGAGGCTGTTCAACACAGTATACAAGGTTCACTTCCAATTGAAGTATGGCATTTGACATAGATACCCCTCATCTGTTACAAAAAGCATTACAAAATTTTGAACCTCTGAATCAAATTGCAAGTAACAAATAAAATCCACACAAGTTTCAAAAATGGGGTGATGTCTGTCTACTTCATCAAAAAGAATCCGAAAACATGTGAAAGATATTACATGTAGGTAACCCACAGTAGATTCCACTGAAGCTATCAAAATGTGTAACATTCATAATTCTACTGAATGTGAAACAGAAGTCTAAAAGAAATGGCTAGTTCAAGTTTATTGACAATCGTCAATTATAGATATCATTTTCCCTTTTTCTTTTAAAAGATTGCCGTGTCCAGGTCAGCTTGTCGCACCACTATTAATCCACAATACAGCTAGCTACAGGTCACAAGCACAAGTGTCTGGGCGTCAGGTCAACCTGCCCACGAGTATTCAAGTAGATGAACCCACACTGAGTTTAGCTGTTATCCGAACCTTTGACCTCAAGTTGTTACTGCTATACCTCAGGAACTCCACCATTTCTTTGGGATGATATTAATTTCCCTTATAATAAAGACCCTTAAAGTGGCACCAAATGCATTTGTAGAAAGAACACTTAACACTATAACTTGTTGAAATTGTACACAAATCAAAATTTTGTTAACCAAAGGAATCAGGACCTAACTCAAGTAGCACGGGGTATATAAGGAGGCTCTTTTATCATAATCAAGCAGTAGACGAGCTCATTGCAAATGGAAAGAGCATCACGATAACATCCTAGCAAATGTTAAAAACATTTTTGCCAACATGGCTTTTAAAGAGCAGATAAAGTAAGCTTCTAAATCAATTCATCAACAGTATGGAAGCAATTTTGTCACACAACCGCACAGTCCAGCAACAATCACTTCACATTGTTTTTTAAACATACAAGATTGAAATCAGAGACAAGTTAACACCTTTTTAAATTGAGGAGTCTACATCTGCACAACTTAGTACAGATAGCAACAAGAAAGACTACTGCACAAATGTTCAATCACAGTTAGGATTTAGAAAGACGAAAAAAATAAAAAACTTTTTTTTTCTAGAAAACTAATAGTAAAAACAAAGCACTCTCTGTCCAAATTAATTGATTTCATTGAATCAGGAAAATAAAGTAAAAAAAACTGCCCTTAAACTCAGTGTTTCAGTATCATGCCTCTTAAGTGTAACCCCATTTCAAATTGCTCGACAAGCACACACAAGAGTGAAATTGATTAACAAGTCAGCACCTTTCTAACAAGGGAATCGACATCTTAACATCTTTATTAGCATAGCAACTAACAAGATTCACACAATGAATGTAAACTTTCAAGAAAGGAAGGATCTTTTCAGAGAAATACTACTAACCCAAAGCACCATATGTCTAATTTAATTGAATTGGGTTCTCTTTTTCCCCCTAATTACAAGTGTAACCTTAATAGGTAGTCCCCATCAATAACATTAATGGTATAAGAAACATTATAACAAGGACCAATAAGAAAGAGAGGTACCAGCAAATTTGAGAGAAGATGGGAAGGCAGTAGCAGAAAGGCGGGGTGGAAGGTAAGGCAAGGCGGAGCAGCGAGCTGGGGCGGCTTTGGTGGTGGAGGAAAGTGGGAAACCAGAGGCAAAGACGGCAGTAGCCGCCATTGAAGTAGAAGCTGCTGCCATTTGGCCAATTGTTGGAATCTTGGACTGAGCTGTGTATGCTTGGATTCTAGGCCTCTCTTTCTTTCTTGTGTATCTCAAATATCTTTTTTAGTTTCTTGATATCCCCAAAAAGTACCCCTTTTTTTTCTTGTTGAAATTTTGTGTGCTTCTCCTACCTCTGGTTATCCATCAATAAAATTTGATTGTGGAGTGTGATACGTGGAACCTCTCAGCTTTCTCATTGGTCTCCTCCCTATCTTCAAAATCTTAATTTTCCTACAGTTTTTTCCTATTCATTTCTAAGTACTGGTGGCAAAATCAAATTCAACATGTCTAATCCGACCCAATTTATTTAGGTTTGGATTAGTTATTGACTCGTTTATTTGTTAGCTCAATTCTTTAGAAATTGAATTGATATGTAACTCAAATTGATTTTTGAGAAATCTTATCAAAATATTTTATTTTTATATATATATCATTATAATAAAAAAAATATTAGATATTAAAAGCTTATAAAATAACAAATAAAGCTATTAAAACTTAATAAAAATTGGACGGATTGGGTTATGACCCGTTACCTAATCCGTTTTGATCCAACCCAATTTGGCCCAAACAAATTTGGGTTGGGTTGGGTTGGGTTGGGTCTTGACACGTTTATTGTCTTGACTCATTTTGACCTGTCCAAATTTAACCCAACCCGCCCAATTGTAATCCCTAATTTCTAGTAAATGGGAACACTTTTCATTTGTTAGTACTCCCACTATTCCATATTAGTTAGAGGGTGTTTGGATTGGTTTAAAAGTTGATCAAATCTATTTTCAAGTCAAATTTCTGGAAGTGTTTGGCAGATATAAAATAACTTAAAATAAGTCAAAAAAATTACTTAAAATAAGTTAGGAAGTGTTTGGCAAGGTAAAAAATAAGTTAAAAACCAAAAGTAGGTTTCCACCTACTTTTTATTTTTTGACTTGAAAGTCATTTAAGTTTGACTTTTTATTTTTGATTTAAAAGTTATCTTTTTTAAGTCAATCTAAACGGGCTCTTAATCTCCTTACTAAAAATAGTTGTCTCATATTAGTTATCTATTTTACTAAGGGTCTGTTTGGTTATGCGATATAAAACCATGATTTGAAATCATAATATAAAATGATGAGATGGAGTTGAAGTTGAAGTTTTTTTTGGACATGCAATTTGGACTTTTTATGTAGTATGTTTTCTTATGAACATAATTACCATAAGTTGTAAAACTATTAGAATTGTCGTAATTCTTTAAAAATCTTTCCAAATAAGCAAAGTTTATAAATCAGGTAATATACTATCACAAAGTTATTCTAAAAAAGTACAACATTTATTGATCAACTTTAATTCAATAAAAAAATAAGATTGAACATAAGTTGTAGAGTCTTTAATATAATCATCTCACGTAGTACAGTCAATCTTCTCACGTTGAACGTGCATTTCTCGATCATATGACTGAAAAGATGAACCAACATTATTACTTTGAGTCATTTGTTGGTAAATAAATTTGATCAAGAATAAAGAATTTGGTGAATATAAATGGTGAAGCGGGAAATGATTTAAAGTAATAATAAATTTTATGTTAGTGAGAATAATCGTTAAATGAGTATAAATGGTTTAAAAAGTAATGATATGAATTATTTCTTTTATTTACTTATGAAATAAATGGTTAGTAGATATAAATGTGGGATTGTTTTTACAAAATATAAACTTGTCGGTTAATTTTTATATTTGAAAAATCTCAAATCATGATTTTTGGAGAATTTGAAATTTCATCTCATGATATAAAATTATGAGATTAAATCAGCGTAAAATCGCATGTTCAAACGTTGATTTCATCTCATGACAAGAAATCATGAGATGAAATCGCATGGCCAAACGCCTACTAAATCAGAAAAGCATTAATTAAATTTTTCTTATATTACTCTTACAATATTTAATTTTTTTTTAAGTGTTCACATTTGCTTGTAAAATTCTCAAGAATTTTTTTAAGGACTGAATTAATAAAATTATCTTCTTATTTATGATTTCATAATATATGTGTAAAAAGGAAAGTTATCAACTAATATAGAACGGGGAGAGTAGAATTTTCTCTGAATATTAATATTAGTTTAGCCGTTAAGGACAAAAATCACAAAACACAATAGAATCAAATAATTACACATGTGATATCAATTAATTAAGATTATCTTTTTGATGTAATTACTTGGATTCAAAATTTATGGACTGACGTTCATACTGCATAAGGTCCATTAGAGGGAGATTTGTTCGCAAGACTCAAACTTAAATTTCTTATTAAAATAGAGGAATCATATTCATTTCATTAGAATCTTGATGATTAAAAAAATGAATAAGACTAGACCTTAAATCGTAACTATCATTATATTAGCTCTGTTGTTTGTAAGAATCTTTTGTTTCTATTCTATTTTAGAAATTTATATTGTACGAAAAGATCTCTAATTTTGAAAATAATCCCTAGTTTCTTTTTTCTTCTACCTCCCTACCATATTATTGGTCATTTTGGTTATTATTTAAAAACAATTTTCCATTAATAAAATAATTAATTTATGTATAGTACTTTTATGTAGTTAACGATGCTAGTTAATTTCTTTTAAAAATATTGTAAAATTAATGTCTGTGCTAATACGGAAATTGATACCCCAAAGCCACTCATTCTTTTTCAAAAGGTTCATAATTTCTTAGAATCTTATTACCATGGTCTAACCAATTTATTTTACTATGTAGCCAATAATAGACCAAACATATGGTTGTTTGGTGGCGTTATTTAAGTATTATTTAGTAATTTAAATATTATTATAAGAAAATTTATGTATTATTTTGTATAGGAATTATTTATGAAAGGTCTAGTTATTTATGTATTACTTTCTCCATTTTAAAAAAGAATGACTCTTTTCCTTATTTGACAACATTTTAATTTTAGTTTTTCACTGAACATGTTTAAGATCACAAGATTAAAGATTTTGGTATATTTAACACAACTTTAATTTAAGACCACAAAATTGAATAGTCTTTTTTATTTTCTTAAATTCCGTGTCAAATCAAACTAAATCATTTTTTTAAAACGGGAAGAGTAATTGTTTCATTTTTTATGTTGTATAAAATAATAGGAGTAGTAGTATATAGATAGTTATATGAATTTCTAAATTGCAAACCAAATATCATATTAATTTTAGAGGAACTTTCACAAATAGCCACTATAATAAACTTAATTATGCTCCATAGCTATAGTTTGCATATTTACGTGTTGTAGCTATAGTTTAAGTTGCCTCATTTGTATAATTCGCGGATTTGTATAATTCGCAGGTTTGTATAATTCGCGGATACATTTGTATAATTCAGTTATTTTTGTATAAACTCGAAATAATGAATTTATACAATTACAAACATCAAAAGTTCAAATAGTTATACAAATTATATTATACAAAATTTGAATTATACAAAAGTTATACAAATTATATTATACAAATGCGCGAATTATACAAAACTAAAAAGCTGAGCTGCGTAATTATAGCTAAAAGTAAGCCGCGAATTGTAATTAAGGTAAACTATAGCTATATTAAGTAATTAACTAGTATATGTTTGCTTATACGCATAATTTTCCTCTAATTTTATACATATATAACTTATTTTTTAAAACTAATTTTAGTATCATAACTCACGTTTAAACCAGCTACCAAACGATCCAATACGATATAATGCTTTTTTAGAATAAAAAAGAGGAATCTTAGATTTGTAATTTTTGCAGTGTTTAGCACTAAGAAGTATTCTAATTGATTGTGGATGTGAGCTTTCGGCTCGAATGCATTCTTGAGTTGGCACTACTTGACTGAGCATAAGCATCCACGTGTCACCTCGCCGGCCAAAGTTAGTATCCTCGTACCAACAAAAAAATTATTTATAAAATCTGTATAAATTTTTTGAAATTTATGATTTTAAATTTCAAATTGGGATTTAATTTTTTTTTAAATGTAAAACTTATTTAATAAAAACTCGTCATTATAAATTTTTATAAAAAAAGACTAATGCTCGAGGTGAATAAATTATTTGTATCACGTACCATATGAAAGGATTGTATTAAAGAATAGTTAGTTATTACTGTGTTTTCTTGGACCATAAATCATTATAAAATTATAGTATGTGTTAGAAAACTTATAAACGCAAACATCTGTTCATTAATGAAACATGACTATTTTTGCAATTTATTAATGTAGCGTTTTAGAATATTTTGTTACCTTGTTATGAACTATAATCTGCTTATTTGGTAAGATTGTACAAGTGTTGGAAAGTTTAGATAGTATTCATAAATTATAGGATTTAATGTCTATGAGAAAAAATATAACTTCAAAATATGAATTATATCTCTAAATAAAATTTCAAATTTAAATTAATCTGATTTAAAATCATGACAGATCATTAATTTTTATCGTAATCACATAAAATTCGCGTAGATATAAATCAAGGTTAAAATATAATACAAATTAAGTGATCTGAGTAAAATTCTTTTTTTCATACCATATGTTCACATTTATCTCAACAACATTACGCCTAAATTATCGAAGACGCATAATACCTAATTCCATTTGGAGACCAAAACTTAAATAAATTTTGTTAAGAAAGTTAGCCGTACTTTAGTTCAAAAATTGAAATAAGTGGTGTGGTGGCATGAATTAAGATCGCTTCAAATTAAACATATTTTTTCTAATTTAGTATAGGCATACAAAATCTCTTACAATATCAGGTCTGAATATAGAAATGGAGAAACTTTTGATGAATGAGTATTTCTCTTTTAATGTGTTATACATAGTGCGAAATTTAAATTAATTGAGTTTGTGGGATTTTGAATACCAAATAATATTCATTTTTATATCGACTTCTATTTTCTCCACCAAGATTTCTTTTCTTCTACGTTGATATTCTTCTAATACACCAAAAAAGGTAACTTAGAATACAGATAGATTTTACCAACAAAATGGACCATTCAACCCACCTCTTTAAAATAAGCTTTTTATACAAATCTTATATTTATATAGCTTTGTCCTTCTTGGAAGATTGATTGTGATCCCAACAAAAGTCCAGTTGGCATAATTTATAAAGTAGTAATGAATTATAAGAATAACATTACATATCTTATTTCCAACTAATCCAATTGGCACAAACTTTATTAAACAAAAAAATTGAGTAACAAGTAACAACATAGAACAATTCTTAAGGGGACCCTCCTTTTTTGTACTTTTTATTAAGGTGACAGATTAAGGTTAGGGCCCTAAGAATATTAGAATTAGAACCACATTTATAAAAAATCCCAATTTTTTCATTATACCTAAATAATCTTGTTTGTTAAGAGTCCATCCCCTCTCATACTCCTCCAAATCTTGGAGATTAGCAATCTCAATTCTTGATTAATATCCCTAAAACCCCTTTTTGAGAGGAGGGTTCATTTATTGTTTAATTAGTTATGATCTTCCATGCCTCTTTCTTGCATTAATTTATGTCACATTTATCAAGATTTTAATGTTTTTGGAAGAAATGGGAATGAATGAGGATTGTTGATGGGGTCTAATAATAACAATATATGTCACGTCATCCCACTGATGTCTTGGTTGTTATTATTATTGTTGTTGTTATTGTTATCGTCATTAAACGTTGCACGAGGATCGAGTTCTACGTTGGATCGAGACTCATTGGATTCATATATTCATGAATATTCAATCAAGAATATGTCGAAACGATATACGGGTAAATTGTATGATATTCCCCTTCCTACAAATTTTTCAGGCATGGAAAGTTCAATTGTTCGTCTTAAAAGTTCAAGTTTTTGGAGAAGAGGAGCTAATTTTAGCTTCTTTAAAATTCCACACAGAGTATTACCATGGCCTTTTGTTAAGAGATTTGATATAATTTATGAAAATCTTGGGAATTTGTCGTCGAAATACTATGATGTTACAAATTACACATTTGTAACACCTGTTATAGGCTTTTTAGCATATGATGCAAGAAGAAGCAGAGAAAATTATGGAATGGTTGAGATCAATACCATGGAAAATCACATTTTGATTCATTTCCCTCCAAACAACGACTACAACAAGTATAACAAGAATGTGACAATGAAATGTGTTAGATTTGTCAAAAATGGAACGATAGAGTTCAGTAATGTTACAATGAACAACACATGTATGTCGCGAGGACAAGGGCATTTTGCGATAGTGGTTCCTTCATTGAAGCCAGAGGAGGAAAAGGGGAAATGGAAATGGTGGGTAATAGGATTTGGAGTAGGAATTGTTGGATTAATATTGTTGATTGTGATGGGAATTTTGATACACAAATGTGTTAGGCTAAAAAAGAGAAGTAATATGGAGAGACAATCTGAAAAAAGTGAGGCTTTGGATGATGTTTGGGTTGGGAATAGCAGAATGCCTTCTGCTTCAGGTATCAGAACTCAACCAGTTCTTGAAAATAGTTATGTTCCTTGATTCTATTTTCTTTTCAACTTAAAAATTTGTTGTTTTCACACTTTTCAATTCTTGTCTTCTTTCCATTTTCTGGGTGTATATACATTCATGTCTCATCAAGATTCATTCTTTTTAGGAAATCAATGTAGTTTCTTGAAATTTTTACATAATTCAAACAACAAAACACCCTTCAAAGTACTTCGGTATGGCTCAGTTTGTTTGGATGGTGGTTATCCACACGGATGACTTAGGATCGATCCCCTCAATGCCTTTGAGTCGAGCTTGTTGCATAGAGTTTGCCTAGTGTTATTTATAAATTTGTATGCTATTACACACAAGGGTTTATCCCGTGCGCATAAAGTGGGATGCTGGGTAGAGATTGTAGGAGCTGCAAGTTATTCTGGTTTTTTTTATTAAAAAAAAAACACCCTTCAAATAAATGAATAAAATATAAAGGCAATAGGCTCTATTTTATGCATAAAAGGTGAGATTCCTTTTGAGTGTACAAACTGTCATCAAATAAACTTTATGGTTGGTTGAAGATAATTATTTAGTACAATTAAGAAACTCCAAAATGATTAGAATGTTCTAAAGTGAGATCATTAGCTGATAATGTTTTAAATAATGCTATGCTATTAAACTATTAAGTTGACTGTTTTAAAGTGAAAGAAACATTCAATGTTTAACACTAACTGTTCACATACTTGTTTGTTTCTATTTTTTTTTTAAAAAAAAATACTAACTTTATTCTTGACAGGAAGAAGGCACAATTAACTAAAACTTTAATTTGTAAAACCAAAATTTTATAATGTTTTGACATAATGTATGGGCCAATCTGAAATCTTAGAATAATCTTATGTTGAGGTGTCTGCATTTTTTCTAAAGATTGGTCTGTAAGCTAAGAATTTTCTTTAATAGGCATTTCACTTGATTAAACCCCTGTCAACAAAATTCTTAAAGGGCTCGTTTGGTTGGGTAACAAGTTATCCCGTCCCCCGATTAGTCATCTCAGGATTGTTTAACACTACAATCCCGGGATAACTAATCTCGGATAAGTTATTTCGCGATTTTATTCCAAACAAACATGGGATAAACTCATCCAAAATTATTCCCAGGATTAGTTATACCTTATCCTTCATACCAAATGAACCCTAAGGTTATAACCACTTAAGCCATTTGGAAAATGGTGTTTCTGATGCAATCAGGAGTATCTTTTGCTGGTGTGCATTAGTTTAATCACAATTTGAGAAGGATAAGTACTTTTATATATTCACAAACTAAATCCATACCTAATGATTAAATTCAACTCATATAGACATATATGGATTGTGTTTTTTTATAAGAAAATTAGATTAGGATATGGATCACAACTCATAGATGAAGTTTGTTGTTATGTGATGATGCAACTCAATAATCCTTCAATTATCAAGTCCTTGTTTTAAAAGTTTCCATCAATATCTGTCACATTTTAAAGATAAGCCATATCATTTACTGGAAATACTCTTCGTCTTTACACCAAACTAATAAACGAATGTCATGTGTTTGCATATGGCAAACATAACATGGTTTGGTGTAAACACTGAGCGCAGATAAGTCTGATAATGAGTACTTATAAGTGGTGGTTTATTATTATTGCTGAACACAAGAAATTAAACAACATTGTCAACCAATAGGCTGGATATCACAGTACTTGTGAAGTGGAAAAGGAGGATCAAAATAAGAACCATTGAGAATGGCATATGCTGTGAGCTTGTTTGCTGCATCAGTAGCATGAATTCCATCCCAGCTTACATAATTTTGTGGATCCTTACAGGCTTTTGCTGTTACCGTTTTCCCATTTACTTGTTTCGTATTTCCACAGAACACTTGCTGGTTATAATTGTATAAACCACCTCCATATCCACAACATGCTTTGGTTCCATATCTTAGCCCTGCAAAAACAAACTTACTTTCAACATTTGAATTTTTACTGTTGAGTATCTTAAAAGAAAACGAAAACAAATAGTACCATGAGAAGTGGGGTGTTGAAATAGCTCCAAGAGCACAGTATGAGTGTCGACATATACAACATTTGCATCAACAAGTTCCTTTCTGGTTTTTGCTAATGCTGCTTTAAGCATATTGTTATAATCCACCACTGCATTATTGTATGATATTAGGCAACCAAACTGGTCTATATCAGAAGTGTTATGAGGCAGTTGCACCAGAAATGCAGGGTAACATCCAATTGGTGCTAGATTTAGCACCCAAACTGTTCTCCCACCTAATGCATATATCTCCTGGAAAATAAAACAGAACAAGCTAGCATCAAATAGGCAGTCAGTTAGTATGAGAACGAACAATAATCAGATGCTTCCTCAACAACTATCTTGAATTCCCTGTGATCTCTCTGTAAAACGAGTTTAAAGTCTTCCTTAAAATTGGAGACGGAAGGTACTGCTGTTTTAGATATTATATAGTCATGATGAATAGCAGAAATCCTGACATCAAATCCCACTTTCAGTCATCTATCAAAAGAATTACCACGTGCCTGACCCAAAAAAACAAAGAACCAAGCCCACACGTAAAAAAACGTTGAAAACATAATAAAGTATTCATCGAATGCTAGGACATTGAAGTAAAACGATGTTTGTTACCTTGATGGTGCTGGCAATTTGGGAAACAACTTGAGGTAGAAACTCTTTCACTCCACTTATTCCTAGTCTTGCCAAATTTCCAGTGAAGTCATTTTGGCCAATGTAGAATGTATATAGTGATTTTCCAAATATGTTTGGGGAAGGCAGATTACTTTTCCCTGAAAATTCAGACATATTTGGTTATGGTTAACAAAACAACGTAACATTCATCGAATTTTTTGTAGAATAGAACGTTAATAATATTACCTTTACGGGGAAGTTCATCGACTTTACCCTTAAATTCTTTCATCTGTCTAAGCTGAATCTCAAGAGAAAAAGGGCTAACACCAGTAACAAATAAGGAAGTTTGTGGCAAGCGAACTGTGGATGCTAATGTTGCGAAATTAGCACCATGTTTGTAATCAGATCCAATTGACTGCAGATATGGACTCAAAAATGGCAAATCTAATGCTTGAGCTGCACAACCAGGAATAATGAAACTTTCAAAACACTGTCACAGGTTTAAACAAACAATTGAAACAAGACGAAGAAATAGGACAAATATTTTCCTATACATACATAATTGTGTGAAAAATCTAGTTTAACTATGTGACCATCTCAATCTAAACGTTTAAGTTGTATGAGGGAGTACACTTTTATTTACTCAATTATATCTTCAACACGCCCTAATAGCTGCTATAGCTGTGTATACGTTTTACCCCACATCCAACTCGAATAGACGTTTATTTACTTAATTATATCTCCAATACTTGTTGAACACTGAAAAAGGCAAATAATGTAGGATAAAATTAAGCCACATGAAGAGGTCACAGGTGCAATAGTTAGGATAAGGATGTAGGACAAAACCTATAAGGACAAACAAAGAACATACATAGACATGGACAAATTTTACTACTTTTTCCAGCTAAGGCTATTTCGTTTTCTTCCAATGATAATTATATCCTCACTGAAAAAGTTCACAGATGCATGAACTTGATGAGCGAAATTCGCTGACAGAAAAATGAGAACACTAACAGAGAAATGGTCACAATTTTCACTAAGATATCTATCTTCTTTCTAACTCCTTAGGGTCAGATTTATAGCTAAATATATCAGTAGATGAACTCAATACTTTCAACACGGATCATATATGTTCACTGAAGTTGCAACAAGTAGTAAATATGAGTTCAGTTCTAGTAGGTAAGAACCTTAAAATTAATGTTGAACTTATAAAGCTTAAATCTTGAATCCGCCTCTGCATTCACATGCCTTCTTCAGAATTCAGATAACATTTAACATCTAAGACAAACCATAACTCTCTTTCAGTAACGTAACATTTAACATATAAGACAAACCATTTTCTATGGGAATGTTGTTGTTATTCTAAACTTGAAGATGTTCAAGGCTTATGATAGACAAACAAAAGAACATAGTATAGTGAGACATTAGTGATATTTCACCTAGAAAATCGATGACAACTCTGCCATCAGTTGCCCTTCCAACAGGTTTGTTGAAGTAAGTCATTCCATGAGGAGGGGCTTGAGCTGGGAAAGCTGCCCAAAAACCACCAGTATCAGTATTTGAATCACCAAAGTTGAAGATAGCCTTAAATGCACATTTTTTGCACTCTGTTGCAGCCACCATAAACAACAACAACAATGTTATTGCTCTCAAAGTAGTCATTGTTGTTTTTGGATATTATTGGAGTAGTAATGGGATAGAATGAATGAAAACATTTTTTGTTATTTGTAGACACAGAGTGGTGCATGTAGACATCAATTGGTGACGCAAGTCAAAACAAACGTTGTTAGTAACGCTTTCCAATTGGATATTTCTTCCCTTACTTTTTCTCAATTTATTCGTATCAAATGGGACCTATATACAAATTTCAGAATGTATATTTCTAAATCAAGAAATTTTTGCATAAATGAATTGAAAAAGTTGTATACATGTGTAAACAGATTTTTACACCATCATGTCATCTAAGATAATATAAGAAAAATAATTTAATGGTGTAAAATTTATTTACACCGACAATGTATTTTCTTTTTTAGTTAAAAGGTGAGTGAATTAGGAAATAGAGAGAAATGAAATTTAAACAGAGTTCATTTGGTCCTCATTGAATAGGAAGTGGAGAATTTTTGTGCTTATATATAGAAGCACATCTTCTAGCTCATAAATAATTGAGAAGAGGGTCCTCTTATCGTTGCTCGACTTCAAATTTAGTCATGTAGAATTGAAAATTGTTGTTGCAAGGCATAAAGCCTCAATTTTTACATACTGAAAATCTCGAAAACACTCTCCCCTCTCTAGCATGGACGGATATACAAGATAAAGTCATATGACTAGTAAATTTTGCTCAAATTATATAAATGTTAAAACATCTAATAAATACATTCTAAGGTAATTTGAAATGATAAATATAAAATCCTAAATTCCTCTCAATAATAAAATCCAAGTGAAGAGTGCGGAATCATCCATCACCTAGAGAATCAATGATGACTGGTATCAGTATTACAGTCTCCAAAATAGAGCTGTCAAAATGGGCTAAGCCCATTCCATCCGGGCTAACCTATACAAGCTTTGTGTAACATCTCACACCTAGAAACGACTATAAAGAGTTAAAAATATGCAAATGTTGATTTTTGGAAAGAATAAGAAAATCTGGAAATTTTTGTCTAAGTTAAGCAGGTGAGTTTTGGCCATTTTCAAACGGCCATAACTCCTATCTCAGGATGAGTTACGAGCATATCTTGATATGGTTGGAAAGCCTTTGGAGAGATCTTTCCAACACCGCCAAGTTTGCGCGATTTTGACATCGTATGAGTGAGTTATGCCTTTCGAAAGTTGGGCTGTTGGATTGAGGAAAGTCCCAATCCGGAATTAAGGAAGGGCAAAGTAGTCGTTTCTCTAATTTATTTCCTAATTCGTTTTTAGGGATTTATTGGGGTAAAAACTTATTTTTGTTAGATTAGAAAAATTAAATTCACGCTTAGGGCTTGGAGAAAAGAGAAAAGCCTAGATTTCGCCAAGAACATCAAGCGTTTGGAGTGGAATTCGTCGAGGGTGATCCCTATTAAGGTATGTAAGATCTTTCAGTGATGGGTTAGTTCACCCACACACCAACTTGTTTCAATTCAGCGATTTTGGGTTGATTACATGTTAAAAAGTGAAGTTCTTGAAAGACATCGTTAAGTTCTTGATTGGTTGTGTTGTTGAAGTTTCTTGTTGATTTTATTCGTGTTTCCGAGTGTATTTTCAAGTTAGATCTGTTGTAAGTTGAGAGTACTAATGACCCTAAGTGTTTGGGGAAAGAACTAGGAAAGATTGGAGGGTTTAGAGATGAAAAACGAATGAGAAAAGTCGGGGATTTTCTGGGCAAGGGCTTGGGGCGCCACGCCTGCCAGAGCGCCACAAAAGTTCCTCTGAACTTTGGCCTCTGGCGCGTCGCGCCAGCCATAGCGCCTCAGGAAGTTCTCTGAACTTTGAAGGCTGGCGCCCCGTGCCTCTTAGAGCACCAGGGACGCTAGTTCTCCCCAATCGTTCCCCACCTTTTCGTACGTGTTCCTTAGCAATGTACCTACGTTTCTAAGTTGATTCCAACACTCTCAGGTACATCTAAACATCATGAAATCATCCATAAACATGAGATCATGAACCTTGAATCCATAATCCAATTCAAGGAAAGTTAGGATCAAAGTCAAAGAAGTTAAGAGTCAAGTCTAAAAGTTAAGAAGCAAGTCAAAGCAAAGTTTCTTAAAGTTTTTAAGAGTCTTTAACAAACGTTTAAACTTCGTTTTTAGGCTCAAGTTTCAAGGTAAGCAAAGAATAAAGAGTTGAGTTCATTTCTCAAAAAGTTATAAGAGAACTAAGTATTCCCAAAGAGTTTATAAATGTTTTCACATTTGAGCAAGAAAGGGAACAT
Source organism: Solanum acaule (assembly GCA_036250505.1). Taxonomy (NCBI): domain Eukaryota; kingdom Viridiplantae; phylum Streptophyta; class Magnoliopsida; order Solanales; family Solanaceae; genus Solanum; species Solanum acaule. Next base: position 81 of record JAJOOR010001452.1, on the reverse strand, counting down.
CGATTCCAAGAGAGCTTTTAAGCTAAGTTTTGAGTAATTATCTCAATTCAAAGAAAGAGTTTTGTTTTTACAAACATATGA